>LPNX010557483.1:71925-115449 GCA_001517045.1 Pseudotsuga menziesii
TGTGTGTGTCTGTGTGTGTTTGTGTGTATCGCTCCTCCCCCTCTCTCTATATCTATGTGTGTGTGTATCCCTCACTCAATATCCTTCCCTCCATCACTCTCTCTCAATTTCTCACCCCTCCCTCTCTCACTCAATCACTCACCCATCCCCTCTCTCCCACATAATCTCTATGTGTGTGTGTGTCCCCCCCTCTCTCACAAACTCCCTTTGTCTCTCCCTCTCTCTCCACATTATATGTACCTCTCTCACTATTCCTCCCTCTATTAGTCTCTCCCTCCCTTGTCCCTTAATTACCATGCCTCCATGACAGTATCACTCTACCATATCCTCTCTCTTTTTCACCTTGTATCCCTCCCTCCCCATCTCTTTTTTCCCTCAGTATACATGTTTCTCTCTCTCTCACAACGTCCCTCTCTCTCCATCCCTTAACCCTCCATCATTGTCTTTGATACCATCTGTGTGTGTGTGTGTGTGTATCCCTATACATGTGTGTCTCTACCCCCTTTCTATCCTTGTGTTTATCACCCCCCTCTCTCTCACATACACCTTCTATCCCTCCCTCACTATCACTTTCCTTCACTCTATATCCATCCCTCCTTCACTCCCCCTCCTCCCTCTCTATCTTATTCTCTCCCACACTTTCTCTACATCATTATATCTCAGTCTCACTCTCTCTGTCTCATACTACCTTCCTCTTTGTTTTCAACTTATCCCTTCTCCTCAAGATCCTATGTCATTATGGCCCATATTCTTTGTTTTATCGCATCTCATTCCCCTCTCTTCAATTTCCCCCTCCTTCACCTCTCTCCTCCAACACACCCTATTCCTCCTCTAATACTCCACATCCACATTTCCATTCACTAATACTCTCTCACATCAAACCATTACCCATTTCCTCCCCTCCACCTCACCCCTCTTTGTCACTCAAGTATAGCATACTACTTCTAACCCTATACGTCTTCAACACCTCGTATCCTCCTAATAGTGCTCACAATCCCCGTTCCCCTTAACCCTTCTAACCCATCATGTTTCCATTCCATTCATATTTATCCACTTGATTTTACAACATACTCCTAGGAACTTGACCCTTCCCTACCCCCTCTCAATTATTAACCATACTCACTCAAACTTACAACATCATCCTAGGCTCTTGACCCTTCTCCACTCCCTCTCAACTATTAAGCATACCCCATAGAACTTCCAACATCCTCCTAGGCCCATGACCCTTCCCCACCCCCTCTCAACTATTAACCATCCCCACCTGAGCTTCCAAAATCCTCCTAGGCCCTTGATCCTTCTACCTCCCTCTCAACTATTAACCATACATTTGATGTCTTGCATAGAGTGCTAGATTTTTTTCTCTGCATAACACGCACGCGTTATAGAACTACATAACACGCGTGTGTTTTTTAGTTCTATAACATGCAGACGTTTTCAAGTTCTATAACACGTGCACATTTTGTAGTTCTATAGCATGCACGTGTTTTCCATTTCTATAAGGGAGGGAAATGTAATTTAAATTTAAACATGCCAATTCACTTGCTCGCATGTCACTAATAGTCCTATGTGTATGGTTTGGAGTTTGCTTCGGTAATAGCAAACCTATGCTATGGTATATGAAAAACCCCAACTAATTGGGAATTTCTTCCAGTTTTTGAAGAAGTCGTTGTTTACGCACTTGTTACAGTATGCTACACACAATCATTTTTGACTAAATATTAAACATAAATAGCATTTTTTCTGCAGATTCTAAATATGTAATTTTTATTAAAAAATATTATATTTTCCTTTTTTTTCAATTTCTATTGTGTTCAAACTCAGCTCAAAAAACATGTTGCTAGTGTTGTTTCCATAATTTTATCAATTTTTAATCACTTTAAAAAGTAATTATATGGTGCACTAGAAGACACTGACCTCTACATTCTATAAAAAAAAACATTTCATAAGTATTTCATTAAGACCTTCAAAGGATGCACCCGCAAAAGACGTACCATTTTCGAGGAATGATCACATAGATAATTATAAAAAAAAAAATTACTAATTTTATTTTCAAAAAATAGTGCTCCACTCGTTCTATATGTTCTCTACATGCCTGCAAATTTTTGTATCATGGAACCATCATGTAGGCCCTCAAAGGTTGCACCCACAAAAACATATACCTTATCATTTGGTTAAAAAATAAAAGTGTCTATTAGAAAAAATGAAACTTGACATAGTTATAAAAATATTCAATACATAAAACTTATATATTCGAAAACATGATTCAATTTCTGACATTTAATATTTTTTACTCAAAGCAAGATATTGTGTGTAAGTATCTGGAAAAATACAATTAAGTTGAGGGATGCGTGATTTTTCAGTTTTCTATTGCATCTAACGTTCCAAAAGTGACCCTCATTAGCTTGCAC
This sequence comes from Pseudotsuga menziesii, assembly GCA_001517045.1. Classification (NCBI taxonomy): domain Eukaryota; kingdom Viridiplantae; phylum Streptophyta; class Pinopsida; order Pinales; family Pinaceae; genus Pseudotsuga; species Pseudotsuga menziesii. The sequence continues at coordinate 74,334 of LPNX010557483.1, forward strand.
TTACACTAGCGTTTTCAATTTATGTCTCCTTGTCATTACTAGAAATTAAGTAGGACAACATTATAGAGCCCCTTGAAAACCCCATTAATAACCAAATAACCTCCACTACGTTGTCCATATTATTTACTCCTACTAAAAAACCTCTTTTTGTGGAACATTGTCATTGCCAATGATAGGACAAATTTGAGCACATAAATAGAAAGATGTATTGTCTTATCAAGGAGCATATTCCTCTAAAATTTGAAGAATGAAGCCAGAAAAAATATACTTCCAGTTACGAGCTTCTAATATAGTCAATAGTAAATCAGATGGACCATCATGAAGTAGGTTCTTTAATGAACCAAAAGATTTGTGGCAATAGTTTGTCATCATCACTTCGAGTTCCCATGTTATTACTATGGCATGGGAGGTATACACCCATTTCTTACAATTTCTTTATCAACATGGCACTACGATTGCTTACTATTTCCTTATTACGATGGCTATATGGTTGCTTACAATTTTACCTAGTATATTCTCTAAAACACAAGGATCCACAAATGTCACCTAAAAAGGGGGGAAATGGAAAAGTGCTTCTTTCTGCCTATGTGTGGCCTCAAAAGAGTGTAAATTGCAATACTGAATCCAACTACTATAGCCTATGGGGATTATTTCTAAATGGTTGTAATTGTTTTTCTATTTTACATTTGGCTTAGTCAATAGACAAAAAAAGAGGAGGATAACTACTTCAAGTGAAATCTATGGACGTGGAGGACGATGCCACTAAAGAGATTTGGAATTTGAAATTTTATAAACCCTAGCCAAATGAATGTGATTGTTGGATGTTGGAACAAAAACAAATTCTATGTGCATGAGTAAGAGAATGAGAACAAGAATAAAGCACGATGGAAATGGTATTGTCATATCCCGCCTGCCCGGAATTATGAAATAAATGGCAATTATTTAATAAGCACTAAGATCACTTTTAATGTATATGATACAGTAAAAGCAGCAGTTTAGGAAAATGAAATTGTTTAAGATGTATTCACAATAAGTAGTTCAAGAGCTTATTCCAACGTTTTATCCATAGCCAGTAAATGCACCAGTGCTAGCCCCAGCCATCATATTGCTCAGTAAATTTTCCAATCCTAGCTCTTTTTTGCCCTGTTCCATATCTGGTTCTAGTTCTAGTTGTTCCATATTGGGATCGAGAGACAGAACTAACAATGGCAGAAGCACTAGTGTATCCAGTTGCTGCTTCCCACTCTAAGGACCGACCCAATTTAGGTTTTAAGCTATCCCATATGTGAAATATGCCCATGAAAGATAGGGTATAAGATTAGCCCCATGAAATAAAGGATATGATTTTAGTCAAGAAGACAGATTTGTTCGTGTTGAAACTATGATTTGTTCATGTTGAAACTATGAGTTGCTGGTGAATCTAAGGTTAACCCTAACATAAATCTTACTCATCCATATGTGGGCTCATTCACAAACATACTAGGATAATGTAGCAAAAAAATGCTACTTGGACTTCTAATCCTAAACATCCCCATGTGTTTTTGGAAATTGTTAATGTAGTTATAATAAGAACCAATTATAAGCTCAAAAGAATTTTAAAACAATAAAGTCACAACATAATGAATGTATCCAGGCTCTATCTATATTGGTATGTGCTGACATTTTCGGGTGTGGGAAACAATCTTCGAGATAAATAAAATCACCTAGAATTTATTATCTTGCACTTAAATAAAATCAGAGAGGGTAATGTTACAGAATGTTATACAAACTCCGTTATGATGACAAAGAGAGAGTTGGGGGCATAGATCTTGCTCCTCTCACGGAGAGGAACGAAAAGGAAACAATTTGATTCACCGTGGAATTAGATGGTACATACCTCATGTAAACTATGCCTTGACCTCCGAAATTCTGTATGCGATGACCTTGTTGATTCAGATTTCATGGATCTATCGACAGATCGAAAACCAACTTATGATTTTAGCACTATCATTTAGAATTCACAGATTTGAGATTGGCAAATATAAAAACATAAATTAATAAAATAAAACAACAAATGTAAAGAGGGTTGAGATGTTCAAAATTTTAATTTACTTCTGTTTGGACAAAAGGTGAGTCTATGGAAATGTCTATGTAACCGTATATATATTAACATTAAAGGTCTATTAATATATATTAATAAAATACATAATATAAATATTTATATATTAAAAACATATTATATCAATATTATATATAAGACTAAAGTATTAACATAATATATTATATAACTAAAAAGTAAAAAGATATATATTAATATTATATAAGACGAAGCAATTTCATCCATACGTAGTGTTAAAATGAAACTTCACTGAAGATGTTGATTCTCTAAATATGGGTGGAGTGTCCACTCACAGTGAAAATTAGAAGCACAATCACAAAATGAAACTTGTTTTGGTTAATGGAAATTTTTGTTTGGGGGACATCTTCACGGACACCTTAAGCATTGAATAAAAAATAATATCGAAAGAACTGAAATCCTAGTCCAACAATGTCCACTAATTTGATGCACCACTTAAAGATTTCAAATTTCCTCTATAGCTCTGTTGGTGAAGAATACAAGACATAATTACCAAGCTGTGAACCAAAAAATGAAACCCTCTCTACCTTGGCTTGTCAAAAATACTGATACATATGCCCATGGATGTTAGAAGAATGTGAATGTGTTGTTCATGCTCGTTGAAGTTTATCAAAATGTAAAAATATTTTAGAATATATAATTTAAATATTTAGTCACAACCCACCATATGATTTTGGATGAAGTCATTGTCTTAATAGTTAATCTACTCTTCTCACTTGTTACCACTATACCTCCTCCCATTGCCGCATGCTCCCTTAATATATCTCAAAGATTACATGGCCTCTAGAGGCTCTACAACTACCTATGTTCTCTTTCCATGGTGTTTTCCAATGCAATATATGCTTAAGGGGCACATGGATGGTGCTACATTCCTCTGAACAAAGGATACAAAACAAACAAATTGATTAATTTGTGGTAACTTAATTCTCTGGATAAAAAAATACTTCTTCAAGGCCTCAAGTTGAGCATATCCATGTTATGAGATTTTGAATCCTTCACCTCGCTATAAAGATCATTATAACACTAATTACTTGTAAGAGCTGGTGTCTCCCCTTGCAATTATAAATTTTGAAAGCTAAGTCTTTGGATTTTATCCATAGGACATGCATTGGCTGTTGACTAGCATATTTGATGTGTCAAAATTGTAAATGTTGACCTTTTTTCATACCTAGAACAATCATTTGTTGTGTAGGGAGTATGTGATGCATTGGGGCCTTTCTCATGGTTCATGAGTCCTAGAATAAAATGTTATAGATAGGCCCTCAAATTCACTCACAATCTATTTCTATGAAGCTATTTTTCATAGATATCAAGTTACCTCACTTAGAATTTCATGTAATCTACATTATTGATTTATTTTAATGTTTGCATTCATGTTTTGGTTTTATTTCTATGTGTGAAGGTTATGTGTTTAGGAACCATATTTCCATGATTTTCAACTTGTTCATCAGCTCACCTTCACATATACTTTCTAAAACTGTCATATATGTAGCTTGGTGTTTATGTGTTTTCCATGTCACTCATCAACCAAGTGATGTTGGTGTATATTTGAAAACCCAAAATTCCATTATCTATCTAATTTTCCATTCTTCTTGGCATTGGTTTTGCAATGGGTGTACATATAGTGAAATTCATTTGGTAATATAACATAATCCTGCATGGTTATATTCTTTGATATCTCTTTAATTTATCATTTATCTTAGCATAGGTTTCGCAATGGTTGGTCCTCTATTCCACTAACATGAATCTAGTGCTCATGACCAAGAAGGAATGAAACTAAAACTAATGTTGGAAAGATAAAATACTAATGTACGCCACCTAAAATACATTCCTAACACATGAAACAAACACTCACACTTAGTGCACCAACCTAACCCACAAACCTAAGTCACACACCTGACCCATGCATCAAAACACTAACCCATATTTATACCCTAGTGTAGGAACACCCTCAAGTTTTGTAACACTTATTAGTAAGTATAAGTAAAATGACAAACCCACCCAAACTTAACAATTACTTCTCCAAAGTCGAATATGATCCATAGGGAATGACATTGAAATGGACATTAACTGACCACCAATCTTCTAACCCCAAATCCTCCCCTAACCTCAAATGCATTAACCATGAACCCCAAACCACCTATTTGGAAACACATTGACCTATTAACCCATAGTTCCCCAAACCTAACTTCTATAATTGAATTTTTTTTTGGGTATGTAATGACCCATGCACATAACACACATATGTAACTAACCATACAATTAGCCACATGAATTTAACTTGTGCACCTAAACCATGCACATAACCCATCTCATTATCCCATTATCCTAATCCACATGCGTAAGTAACATAAAAAATTTGTCAAGTGGCACATCATCACTACATGGATATGATAATGAGTATTTCCTTCATTTGTGGCCCCAAACCATGGTCAATATTATCCCTGACCATGTACTAGTAACTAAAGATCCAATTCATGACCTTATACTTCATGTTGGAAAAATATTCCATATGTAGGACATATATAGTGCTTCATGTTCCATGAGCCTTAATATTATTAGTTTGGTGTTAAGTCTATGGTTTCTCTCCATGAATAACAACTTCTTGGATCATCAATCACTAATTACTACCACCAACAACTAAACACACCTAACACAACCAACCCTTGCAAATTACTCATGTACTTGGAAGAAAATGTTATAGATAGAGGACCTATATTTTTCCCTAAAACATGGCTTGGGTTCCTAGAACCATACATGATGTGCCAAATCTTAAAAAAAGGACTATATCCCACTATCCTTCAAAATCTCAATGCTCATAATTTTTAGGGGGTTGGACCCTAGTTCAAAAAATCATAAAAAAATATAAATTTAGGGTGGTATTTTTAAAATCACCTCCAAAAGTCACGAGAACTTAACGTATGGTGGTAGTTTTTAAAAAATCATCTCCAAAAGTTCAATTCTCATGACTTGGGGGCGGGTGGGGGTCAAAACTTGCCTCCAAAATTTCAATTTTTATGAATTTTAGGCGAGTTTTAAAAGAAATTCCTCGATTAGTTCAATTCACGTGATTTTTAGGAGGTTTTTTTTTTAGAAAATGCCTCCAAAAATAGACTTTCATCACTTTTAGGGGAAGGGGGGTTCAAAAATTTGCATCTGATAGTTCAATTCTCATGACTTCTAGGATATATTTTAAACAACCAGTTACAAAAGTTCATTTCTCATGACTTTTGGGGGTGTTCAAAAAGTTTCCTCTAAAATTTCAATTCTCATGACTCTTAAGGGGGTGGCTTCGAAAAACCACCACCAAAAGTTCGATTCTCATGATTTTTACTGGGGTTTCAAAAGAAAACCTCCAAAAGTTAATTTCTCATGGATTTTAGGGTGGGGGGGGGGGGTTAAAAACCTCCTCCAAAAGTTTATTTCTCATAACTTTTATGGGGTGTTCAAAAATATACCTCCAAAAGTTCAATTCTCATGGATTTTATGGGGTTTTAAAAAACTTGATGTGAAAAATAGATTTAGGAGCAATCTTTTGAAATCATCCCTTAACAGTCATGATAATTGAACATTTATAGGTGGTTGTTAAAAAACCACCTCCAAAAGTTAAATTCTCATGACTTTTGAGGGGGATTTTCAACAACCATCCCCAAATCCCTAAAAAATATTTGAGAGACGGTTTTTGTAGGACTGCCTCAAGCCTAAACTGCCTCAAAAAGTGTAAATTATTGTAGTGATTCTTCTCTTAATTAAAGGAACCCTTGGAAATTTTTATCATTGTAGGGTTTGTCTTAGATCCAAATTTTACTTCATTGTAATCCTTAGGTTTGACCATCTCTCTCTTTCCCTTATTCATATAATGTCTTTCAAACATATACTCTAAGGGGAAATTCCTCTAGAGATAGTATTTCCTTTGGTTTCTAATCCCTATGGATACTTATGTCTCTCTTATCACCATTCAAACTCGAAAGATTAAAACTCACTCAAATTGTTTAGAAACCTGAAAACATGATTTCTATCATTGAATACATGAGAATGCTCAAAATTATTCGAGATAGAAGCCCTAAATATTATTTACATATTTCCATTGCCTTTCAACAACTCTAGAATAGGATTAAAGGTAGAGGCGAGGACTACTAAGTAATATTATTAATCATTCAACTCTCTTGGGATTTCCTGAAGGGATAATGCATCAACATATTCCATTGTATCCTAGACTACATTTATGTATTTCTTAAGCTTCTCATTCTTGCATGCAAACTTACTCTTTACACAAAGGATTACCATTTATGAATCTCCCTTTCTCTATAATATATTATTTTTATGTCTTTAAAAATCTATAAATTTGTAAATAGAGATTCATATTCTTATACATTATTTTTTGCTTCAAACTCCAATTTGAAATAAAAGTTAAAATTTTCACCATTTGGAGAATCTACGAAAAAACGTACACCTATCCTTGACTTGGAGTGAGAAGCATAAAAATTCATGGACCAAAAATTATCATGCACTTGTTTCTTGGATCTTCTCATGATGGATGGTGGAGGGTTAAATAACATAGGATAACACCATAGATACTCAAACTCACATATGGGTTCATTGGTTTGGTCTTCAATATCCTTGACATGACATCTTATCACTATCTCATGATGAAGGGTGATATAGGTATTTCCCCCTGTTGGGATAGTAGAATAAATATAATTCCATTTGAAGGATACCTCCCAAAAAAACAACCCATTTTATAATCAACAAAATTCCCCATGCATTTGGAGTATCAATCATATCCATACCCATGGTAAGAGAGATGTTTGGATAAGATGCCAACTTAACCGATAAATCCTAAATTAGACCACACGCCTTTACCTCTCTTTACTCCATGGCACATAAACTTTTATATGGTTTAATGGTATTAAAACCAAGATAATTTATGACATTTAGATTTATGGAATTGGTCAAGGCTCCTAAATCAAGCATGTGAGCATGAAGCAATAAGTGATTTATGCCCAAAGTGATAAACAAGGGATAATTCCTTCCATGTTCTCTATCCTTATCCATGGTTTGAAAAATAATTGGGGAATCTTCTCCTAAGTATTTATACTTTTGAACACTTTTCTACTTAGGAATCTCAACAAATTTTAACAACTTCTCCATTTGGGAGGGTATTTTAATAATCTTAGTGACGACCACAAGTACCTTGTGTTCAAATTTGGATGGATATTGTTGGAATTTGGTGTTGTCATTGGTGTCAAACAATAAAAAAGTTAAATGCCAAACATGAAATAAGATTGATGTCAAACAAGAAATGTTGATGAAGTAGAAATTCTAGAAGCTTGTTTTTACAGTTGATGATAATGAGAAAAAATCCAACTTGAAGAAATATACAGAATTATATTCTTGTTGTTATAGTTGAATGATGCTGAAAAACAAATCTAGGTTGAAGAAATATATAAAAGCATATACAATACTCAGCAGCAATAGACATTGTCTGTCTATATACGCAAAACCAGTTTAAGAAGTATATAAAGAAGAAATGTGTAAATCAAATAATTTCACAAATCCCACCAAGACATGGGACTTACATGCACAAATACCAAAAATTAAATGGAATTAAGTGTGAAAAACCCCACAGGATTGAATTATTAATAAGGTTTATGCTGATAAAAATATGAAATGAGGTGGTTAGCATAATGAGGATGCAAGAGATTTGGGCATCTATGAATGAAAGGAATATCAACTTGTGTTCACATTTCTTGATAAAGAAAAATATAAATAAGAAAGAGATGGAAGTATTGATGTAAGCTTGAAGAGGATGAATATATAATATTTTGACATGGAAAGATTCTAATGCCAAGTAATCAATGGCTCATTAATGTAGAATAATTTTATGCAGCAAATAGGTGAATTGCATAAAATCATGAAGAAGAACAACATACAATGTGAAAATTAGAAGGATTCCCTATACCAGGATGTGTAAAGAGAACATGCAATGAATGACGTAGATCACAGAACTATGAAAGAGATGATATTGTCGAATGGTGCAAATCACTGATGTGTGGAAGTGTTGATAGTGTTGAATATTGTAGACCTTTTTAATACCCCAATTTTGACCCCTTGGTATTTAATTGTACATGATGTAAATATTGTATTGAGATCATGGCATGGAGCTCAAGGCCAAGGCCTGCCATTGATGAATGTTTTGTGGATAGGTGATCAAGGTTGATACCTATGGTGATAGTGTTGAGTCGAGAATGGTAGATATATTTTGATATATCATGTAAATGTACAAATTAATATAAAACCACATCTAGCTAGGGGAATTAAAACGTTAAAGAGATGGGGGTATGATTCCACAAGGGGTAGGGAGGGGGAGTTAGTCAAACTCCTGAACCAATAGGGTGTGACCTGATGTCAATGGGGACACCCATGAAACATTAGCTACCTTTTTGTCCTTTGTACTCAATCATTTATTATTTCTAGAAAGTGGTTGGGTTAGTGATTTCCTGGGGCAATGTGGGGCATGGTATACTACAACTCGCATACGCCTGCAGCATGGGGGATCATGCACTTTTGCTTATGTAGGAATAAATCACGTGATGTGTGCCTTGTCTAAGGGTGGAGGTCACATTTGTGATTTACTCACACCTCCTCAGTCACTTAAGGATCATGGTGATTCATTCACTCATTCACACTGTTAGTGGAACTACTAGGGAAAGCCATGTTTTGTTCCTACATAATGTGCGTCCATCTGGCTACTTGAGAACCGTGTTTTGTTTGGGGCTGTTCATCCAAAAATGAAAGAAGAAGAATGTCTTGGCTCTTCATTATCTTCTCTGAACTATTTACCCCAGACCTTGAAGTCACATTTGTTCACTTTTTGGAGTCATGGAACTGGTTATCCACAAGCATCCTCCTTTTCCAAGTTAATGGCAGTGGAGATCACTTGATTTTATGAAAGAGTTCTCCTCTGAGTTTTTCCCTATCACTTTTGAGAAGCAGTTCATCTTTCTAAATGGTTGTCTAGTTTACCTGAGTAAAGGAAGGTGTTTTCCGCAGTGGTATTCATCTGTTACAATGTTTTCCCTGTGTCACAATGTGAAGCATGCATGGTTGTCTTTTTCCTTCAGAAGGGATGTGTAGTGCATCCCTCTTTTGGGTTGAAGGTTTAGGAGTAGAGTAGGGATATATTTGGCTGCTAAGCCTAGTAAAAAGAGAAACTACACGAAAGGGGCCAAAGGGGCTGGTAAAACCATCCTGCACACCTGCATGAACACTAGAGGGAATCTATGGCTTGAGGGACTGGGTATGCAGAGAAAGGAATAATTCCTTGTGTAGGGTGGGGTGGAGTTGTGCATACCAAGAAAAATATACTATAGGTATATTTATCTCCGAGGTTGATCTCACTATCCCAACACTTGTGCCTATCCTTTTCCTTAGCAACCCGATAAACCCAAATGTTAGTTGGTATGGTGGTATCATGTTGTGTGTTGGATTGATAAGCCTGCAGCCTATTAACCAAACTAGGTGTTTGATTGGATGGAACGTTTAATAAACCCGACTATAGATTGGTTTGACTGTGTTTTTATGTGTGATTTTCTTGATAAGCCTACAACCTATTAACCCAACTAGGTGTTGGCTTGGCTGGACAGTTGGATAAGTCCAAATAGGTGTTGGCTTGACTATGTGTTGGAAAGATATGGTTGTGTGTGAGTATTCCCATTCCCTAGTTCCTTGTGGAAATCATTCCCATATTGGGGGTGGTAGTGTATTGAGATATTAAGGAACACTCTGGCCTATGGTTGGGTGGAACGTTGTAGTCACCTAGCTAGTTGCGGGACAACTTAATCATCGAGATAAGTATTCTCTCTTACTTTGTTTCTACAGTGAAGTTGTTTATGAATGAATATGATGAATTGACTGTGATGAATTATTGCTATGAATGAAGTAGGATTCACTGTTGCATAAGTTTCTCTATTATGCTTTCTATGCCATGTAAGTGTCTATGGATCATTATGCTCATGTTGAATGCTTGATGATGGTTAAGTATAAGTTTACTATTGTTATATTTCCTGCATTTTACATCTATGCTTTCCTTATGATTTTATATTTCATTTTCCTAAAGTTCATGAAGCCTAGAAGCTTGCTACAGGGTCAAAAATGAAGCTAAGGTAAGAAATGTGTTGTTTCCAACCCTTGAAATCCATCTAGAAGAAGGTTTCATAAGTCTGATAATGGGTGTTCCAATTTTCGCGTAGTCGAAGATTGGAAGACATAAGGAAGAAATCATGTAAAAATATAAGGAAGAGAGTGGGTTTCTGAATTTTGATTTATGAAGTCGGAAGGTGGAATTTAGAAGCGTAAAGGATCTTAAGGAATAAGGGAAAGTTTTTTTATTCTTGGGATCCTCCCGCGGAAGGTAGGAAAGTGGAAAGCGAAAGAGCACAAAAAAATTCTAAGAAAAGTTCAAGGTTGCAATTTTCGAAGTTGGAAGTCGGGAGGTGGGAAAATGTTTAAGGAAGAAAGTTGGATTTCTGATTCCCAAAGTTAGAAAGAGGAAGTCGAAAAGTAGAATGACAATTGAAAGTTCTAAGGAAAGTTGGATTTTCGATTCCTAAATTTGGAAATCGGAAGTTGGAAGTCGGAAAGCGAAAGGACAGCTGAAAGTGCTAAGAAAAGTTGGATTTCTAATTCCCAAAGTCGGAAAGAGGATGTCGAGAAGTCGAAAGTTGAAAAGCGGAAGGATATGTGAAAGTGGTAAGGAAAGTTGGATTTTTGGTTCATGAAGTTGGAAAGCGGAAGTCAGGAAATCGGAAGCCAGAAGCTGAAAATTGGAAAGGTGACTGATCCAGTCTGGAGTCAAACTTTCTGCCACTTGTACTTCCCTTGAAGTATATGCCACCTTGTATCGTCAGCTTGTTGGTAGTATTTTATACTTGACTCGTTCCCGTCCTGACCTTTCCTTTGTCGTTGGTTGTTTTTCCCATTATATGCAAACTCCTCATGAAATTCACTGGAAAGAAACAAAAAGAATACTTCGATATATTCGAGGTACAATTCAGTTTGGGATTCATTATAGTACAGGGGGAAAACCTTTGTTGGTTGGTTTCACTGATTCAGATTGGGCCGGTGATCCTGATGATCAAAAGTCTACTGCAGGTTATGTTTTCAGTATGGGATCTGGACCTATCACTTGGGCTTGTAAGAAACAAAAGGATCTTGCTCTTTCTTCAGCAGAAGCAGAATATCGAGCTGCAGTTAATGCCAGTCAGGAAGCTTTATGGCTTCCACAGATCCTTTCAGAGTTTGGATTCGATCAGTAGTAGCCTACTCTACTTTGGTGCAACAATCAAAGTGCCATCAATATTTCCAAAGATCCAGTTCTACATCAGCGCATCAAAAACATTGAGCTACACATGCACTTCATCAGAAATCTTGTTCATGATAGTGTTATTGAAGTTCTCTATTTCCCTACAAATGATCAAGTTGCAGACATCTTCACCAAGTCTCTTACAGAAGCGAAGTTTTCTAAACTTCGGTCTATGTTAGGAGTTCAGGAATGTGTCCTAAAGGGGGGATAGGCTCTAATGACTCCTTCCTTCTCCTAATAGTGTCACTTTTGTAAATCCTTCAATCCTATCCCAAGTTATTCTTAAGGGGGGATGCTAGGATATTTAGACACTTAGGAGTTAGTTAAGATCAACTTGTGTAATATATCCATTAGGTAAAAGTGTGTTTCTTTAGTATGCATTAGTATGCATTTGTAAATATTCTAATCCGACGGTCATGATATGTTCTAGACATAGAGTGATCTGATGGTTCAACTTCTCTTAGATCATACCTACCATTGATCTGTGGCTTAACACCTGATTGGTCTATGATCTCTATTTAAAGGGCATAGAGGGTCGTTAGCTAGTTGATTGATTATGAGAAGCTCATGTAACTTTCTTTATTTTGCATAATAAATTTCTCCAAGTAGCTATTTGGCTGAGGCCATGGATTGTTTCCCTCTCGAGGGTTTTAACCACGTGACAAACATTGGTGTATTGATCTGTGATCTGTTTGTGTGAAGCAGTTGTTCTTGGTGTTCGGTCCTTTAGGAGTACCCTATGTACCCTAACAGGTAGATGCCATTTTGTACTTATATTGTGGATGGATCTAGATTTGGTTATAGCTGGAAAACCCATCCATAAAAGACAACATTTTTTTATTGTACATGAATCGACGATCGAGTTGATGAATGGTGTGTGGAAATTGTCTTTAGGGAAGGATAGGTTGAGATCATGGAAGTTGGTATAAACATTGATGGTTCCTTGATTTTTATCTAATGGTACAAGGTTTGACGCGGATGATGTATACACAATGGGTAGAATTAAACTTTCCTGCAGGATGTTTTCTATCTGAGCCATGATGGATGGGGACTTGGGGGTGAACTAGTCATTTCTTCTGTCTAACTAGGATGGTGTCTATCTAAGTGTAAATGTGGTGTTCAATAATTAAAGGTTTTGATTCAGGCATTTCAACATACGATCATTCAAAAATATCTCATATTTCTTTTAATACAGATGTAAAGTGGATAACATATTCTGGTGAAAATGATTCCTCAATAGAGATGTTTTTTATCACTCTAGGTGTGAAATAAATATCGATCTTTATTGTGGGTGATATATTAGATGCATTCCCCTAATTCAAAGGAGTGAGGGTACAAGATGGGGTTTATAAAGCAATCAACAAGCTTATAAGGTAAGAACTCTTTAGATTCAATGGTATAATGTTGGGATACTTTATTGGTTGTGTGGACATTGGTAAGGGAGAATGATGACCTATGACGGAGGTCATCCCATGGTGGATCATTTAAATGCATGGCCTCAATTATGGCTTCATCTATGGAGAATAAGAATTCCTCTAACATGTGGTCATTTGAATAGGAGTCTTCAGAATGGATATCAACCAACTCATTGTTGTTGGTAGAAGGGACGAGGTTCCCCCTTGGTTGGGATAAACACATGGAGGCTTGGTATCCAAACGGAGGGGTAACGAATCAATGTAAAGGATATATACATAATTAGTAGTGCTCAGTGGAGGTGGTGTTAGTCCTAAATTTTGTAATTAGACTACTGGTATACATAGTTTGGGCACCTTAGATTTTAAAAGTTGGATTTAAAGATATGTTAAATAAGGTATTGATCCAATACATGTAAAATTGTAGAGATCATAATAAAATTGAAAAAATCAGACTCCAAAAATAATAAGATGCTCACTAAAACATGGAAATAATGTAATAAGATAGCTCGGGTTTTAAAATCCTAATGGTATCATGTGGAACAACTGTTCAATCAGAAGTAACATTTAAAAATAGTATGTTCACAAACACATTTCAAACATAAAATTCATGAATATTCATTCAAAACGTGAGAATTCATAATTATAACATCAACATTAAATATTTCATAACAATGATAGTTTAAAATAATTTTTATAGCATTTGGGCTAAAGGAAAGATATAACCTATCTCTTAAAATATGATATTAATATCAACATTGTAATGTCCCCGACCCTCCGACTGGTGAAGAGGGTGCTACGATCATACTATCTACCCAGGAATTTAGCCCCACAAAGCGTAAAATAAAATGCATTGAACTCCAGATACACATATGCATACGAGTTATCATTCAACGGAAGCAAATTACATTTAATTCAAGCATTCAACAAATTTTAACATGTTCATCATAATTCATATAAACAATACAGTTGCATGGGTGATTACACAAGAATACTTATCTTTGAATGAAGCTTCCTGCAACTAGCTATGCCGTTGCAACGTTCCACCCAACCATAGGCCAGTGTGCTCCTTAATCTCTCGGCAACACCACCACCCTCGAGCTGGGCATGATTTCCCCAAGGAAAAGGAAACTAGCAGGCTCACACATAGCCAAAGATATGTCAAAACTCAGTCAATCCAAGATATGTTTGGATTTATCAGAATGCCAAGGGGATGGAAAGGATTGTTTCTAAACTAGTGATCTCAACCATAGAGCTATGGACACGTACACAAGATTTGACTTGGATTTCCCAATGCATACACACCCAACACAAGGAATCATCCCCTTCTTTATTGTACAGTCCCTCAGGATATGTATTCCCTTCCAGTGCTATTCAGGATGTGAAGTAAGGAATAATCAGCCCTCAATATCTCTTAGTGAGGTTCCTCATGCACTAGATTTATCAGGAAAATTACCTCTTCCATTCTTAACTGATTCAAACTAAATCAAAGAGCATAACAAATCAAACCAAGGAAAAAGTGCATATACAGCAAAATACCAATTGTCAGTCCTTGGAAAAATGTTGGGAAACCCAAAAATGGATTTGCAAATGGAGAAAACACCAGGGAGAGAAATACGATTTCAACAATAGTTTAATGACTTCCTAGGGCCAAAATTGACCTATGCAAAAACCCAAATCATGTTTCTGATTTTTGAAGGTGACTATGTCAATATGGGAGCCAAAATGGCTGCCATAAACCCCAAAATCATGAATCTAGCTTCTTGGCCACTCAGCAAGGTTAAAACGGTGCCCGTCCATTGGACAATCCATGAAAACACAGGAGAAAGTAAATATTTCTTGCCCACTTGCTGAATAATAACCAAAAATTTTTTTTGGGTGTGCAAATATGAGGAAAATGAGAAAAAATGTGAATGATAACACACAGGAAACTTCAGCTACATGAAGGACACCAACGTGAAGGAGAATGGGTGAGGAAAATGGAAGTAATGGGTGACTAATGGGTTGGAAATGCATTCCCAAGTATTTACTTGCCCCACAATTCAAAAAAACGTTTTCCAAAATATGATGACTTCTTCAATTCGAATTTCTGAGTGCCATACTCTTCCCCATTCCCATGTATTAACTAACTCAACCATATTTTGGAAGAATTAAATGATTGGGAACAAAAGACAAAATGGGTAGTTGAGTGTTTGATGGGTTGTCCCTTTGAAATTTGGCTTTTCGCTATTGGCCCCAAAGGTTAAATATTTCCCCCTCTCTATCCTTAGGAAAATCATGCCCCCATCTCATTATTTGTTGCATAGACATAGTTGTTTGTGGTTTTTTAATTAAATTGCATATTTACATGATGCCCACAAATTATAATGGCTATGATGGCTAGCACAAAATATACCTTCGGCAACAATTTTAATCATCGGAACATAAAATGATAAATCGATGGAGGGGCTTTTTCCTTTAGCTCAACACCACAATTCATTACAATATATACATCATATACATTTTTAATGCAAACGGGGTAAAAACCGGGGTGTTACAAACATCAGTTACAGGTATCTAAAATGAACAGATTGTATGGCTTAAACTATCCAAAAATGTACTCATGACCCTCATATCAATAACCCATTGTATTATAAAAATATTTACATTTTATATCTACACATAATTCTAAAGGTAATTTTTCAGATTCATAATCTAAGGATTGAATATTGCCAAAAATAGTTACAAATTAACTACATAATAACAATAGAGGTTTTAATTTAATTCATGCTTTCAATTCATCAAAATCGATGTTAAGGATAGATTTTGGTTGTAACTCCTTAATCGACTGGAGAAACTTGTTGATTTCAGTCGGATAAGTCAATGTTTATGAATATTATTGTATAATCTTGAACCTTTGATGATTGTCAAAATAAATTTGATATTTTACCAATCCCTCTTCGACCCTATGGGAACCTAGATTCCTTGAAAATTGGAGACTAAATTTGATCAAAGAGGAAATGTTTCTTTAGCCAACACATCCAATCCATCGAAGGCCTGTGATTTCCTTTCCAATAATGAACATTCCTTATCCATAACATGAATCATTTCTAGAAGGTATTCTTTCTTCTTTGAGAGATATTTGTTTCTTTGTTGATCCTCCTTTGTTCTCTTAACTTACTCTTGAGCTACCTACACTAACTCTGCATAATTTGTGTTTAATTCTTGTAGGTCTCTCCTCAACATTTGGTTTTCTTGCATCATCCTATTGTTGGACTAATTGAAATGTGCATTCTGTATTTTATATTTTTGAAGGTCTTTCTAAAGTTTTTCTATGTCCAATTCTTCCCTCGAATGACTTTCATCTACAGTAACTTCCATGGGGATGATTCATTTATACTGCAACCTCTTGTCTTCTAGAAGAATCAATAAATTCCTATCTATTAACACATTCTTTTTATTTTTAAAATCTACAAGGAATGGTTTGTCTTCATCTTCTCAACAATCCATAACAATATTCCCTTTATTTGTATGTCTTCCATATAAAATTTTTGGGAATTTTCTAAAACCTTCATCATTCTTTTCTAAAAACCTAGTTAGCATTTCCTCTACCTTATTAGTTTTTGGTTCCTTCTCATTTGAGGAATCCTTAATTCCAGTCACAATTGATTTATTAATTTTAGGGTTAAGAAGATACTTCATGTTAAACCTTAGTTTGTCGAGGGATCTAATTTTTGGTCTCCACCTACTAGTTTCAGGCTTCATGATACAAATATCAACCATCTTAGGATTGGAGAAGGACTATTAAGGCATACCTAGATTTATTTTATTGGATGATGATTTCATTCTAACTTCTTCATCTGACTCAAGGATTCCAATGGCCTTCTTTTCCTGCCTTATGTCTTGAATGCTATCGTCAGGAGTAGGAACCTTCTAACTTTGAAAAAATCCAGAAAACTTGGCTATTGAAAGTGATTTCCTTTCATTAATTTCAACGGGAGTCTACAAATTCTTCTTCCATTATAGAATCATGTTTTGAATCGCTTTGTTTCTTGTTCTCTATAACTTACTTGTGTATATTTTTTCCACTCTGATCATGTTGGAATTGGTTTGGAGCGCATAAATTACGGTACCTCCACCGCCAAAAATGGAATCAACAAGGATAAATTCAACCATGGAGGACAAACAAACCGATAAATAAGGATATTTTGGTTGAATTAGTTAGTGATTGGTCAACTTGACCATTTTGTAACACCTTCAGTTTTCTTTCTGATAAAGAGTATTAGTGGGATCTTGTTGAGAGGTATCATGGAGTAACCTTGAGACATGCAGAAGAAAATGGCAGGCTCACAAAAGAATTGATGTTTACCCATGATTATTTGCAGAGTGTCCCAAAATCCCTTCAATAATTGTGGATGCATAATGAGCAGCTTCATTAGTTGTTGCGATGTTCACTTTCATATTCCCTCTTTACATAAGTCATTTAATGGATAAATTCATTCAAGTTTTATATGGGGAACTTCATGAGATGGGGGATCATGAGGAATGTTTCGAGTTGCATGTATTTGAGAAGGTTGCATGTAAACAAAATGAAGAATAAGCACTTGCATTCCTTCATAAATATTTGGATCTACCTCTTGTGATGGGTTTATAGTTTTGGAGTAGGAACAAGATGGTACATTCAATGAACCAATCAAATAAAAAAATACCCATCCAACATCATTATGGAAGATTATTTCTGAATTTTCCATTTGATTCATGACCTTTCATGCTATACACTTCCTACTACAACCACAGCACATGAGGGTGAAAATTAGGTGAAGGGATTTTTCCTATTGGTGCCACATGAGGAGAAGGAGGATCACATTTATTTTATTCATGACTTGATCATCAACCCTTGGGGTTTTAAAAGTGCACCATATCCTTACCAAATTCTTGAGCACTAGAAAAAGAAACCATTTCCTATTTTGATCCCTCCATTCATGGTGGAGATTGCATGACTAGTGGAAAAGAGTTGAGCCATTGGGATTGTGAATATGTGAGATAAATAATATTCCCATATGGACCTAAAAATTGGAGGATTTTTTCATCCATGGAATGGATGGATATTTACCTGTTGGATCTATTCACCTTGGAGGGTGTACATTTTCCTTATAGTAAGGTAAGTTTTTAGTAGACACATCCTACATATTCTATGAGTAACATGGACATCTATGGTTATTATAGGATTCCTATAATTTTCTTGGTACATGGAACGCACATCTGTGTCATTACAGCAACAAAATTGTGAGCTCTATTGGTTGTGTACATCAAGCACATAAGAAATTTTATGTTGGGTGCAGATGTCCCACGGATATTCAATTTTCCATTGGGAGTTCTTAAATTTCAGTATGGTGGTGTGATTTTTACATCCTTCTTGACAATAGATTCTCCCACTTTATTATGATGTTTTGGAGGATGCAGTTGATACATTGGGACCTCTACATTTCTTGTAATTTCAACTTTCCAAAAGTGGCAGGAACATTTGGATCCTTGCAGAGGAGGCAATGGGATCCAAATGCTCTACTCAATTATCTTAGTTGGGTTGAATTTTTTGTTAAAAGGGGGTTATTTATTGGATTATGACTATAATCAGAGTGGAGCAGAAGAAACATGGTGGAATTTGGTATTGAGATTGAAATTTAGGGTTCCAATTCTAGACAGACCACAACATATTCTGAGGATTGAAGTCACTGGTTGGCTTCATAGATGGTTGGAGTTGGTTCATTGCTTGAGGACAAGCAATTTTGGGAGGGAGGGTTGTAATGTCCCCATTTTTATTGTTAAAACCATGGAGAAACCCCTTTCCATTGAGAACCCCATAATTCCTAGTGGAAAAATAATCTAATTAATGATGGGGTCATTTTGATAAAATATTTACCCATAGTAGGATTAGAAATATTTCATTATTAAATATTATTAATTTATTTAGTTTTTACACCTAACACATGTGCTTGGTGGTTAAGGTGGTGCATCAGGCCTTGTGGACCCAATGATTTGTCATTGTAAATGGAATCTAGGGTGGAATAAAGAAATATCCATAAATCTAGGAAAAATATAGAAAGTGGTAGAAAAAACAGTCAACCAGAAAAGTGGTGAAAAAAGAAGGCAAGTGCAGAAACGTTTTCAGGATGAAAAGAAGGAAAATTTTGGAGGACACTATTTCTAGATAGGAAAAAAGATAAGTCTCCCTAAAATAAGGAAAGTAAAAAATACTAAAGAGGATAAAATCAATTCAGTATAAAAGTAGGAAACTCTTGGAGGGCACATTTTCAAAAGGGAGAAAAAGGCAAGTCAAGGGAAAAGCAAGCTAGTTTCCTGGTTCATTCATGAGCGCGCATTGGGAAAGTGAAGTGGCACACCTATTGAAAAAAAAAAATCTTTGAATCCTAATTATGCCATAAAACAATGATAATAAATCACTATCACAAATTTTAATCATTTTTGTTTTGGAGTTTGAGAGTTTCTCTCAATAGTTGAGTGTTGTTCCTCAATTGGAGCTTTGGGTGATGTGCCCCTTAGCCAATGTTTCTTATGTTTTGGTATCTCAATTCATGTAATACATTGAATAATTTTGTGTTCTGGTGTTTATGTTTGTTTCATTCCATTATCATATCATCCATAAGAGTTTGGAGGCATCCTATCAATGACTCTTTCTTCTTCTCTCCTTCTCTCATTTCTATAAAATTCTGGAATTTTTTTTAGTAATGTCATGCAAATTTAAATACCAATATTATATGTTTCATGTTATATTATGTACAATAATTTTCTTAATATCAGGTTTGGAACACTTTCAGGTCACTCACAGAGTTTGGAAGGTTTAGGGATCGATTCTCCTTGGTTTCCTAGCTCCGGAGCCATATTTTGGGATTTTTTCTATGAGAGGTTACCCATGAGGTTATTGTGAGAATTATTTAGACTCTCATGGACCTATTATATTATGATTTAACTTATCTACAAATTTTACATATTTCTTATATGTTTTGACTTAGTTTCATAATAATCTTTTACACCCTACCTAGATCTCTATGCAAAAATGACTAGTTTTCCAGTTCAAAGAAATTAGTGTATATAAATATTTCCATTTCCTTTATTTTATATTTTTAATAAATAATTAAAATGTATATGAATCTATTCCACTTTTAAAACTGAATTATAGTAATCCTTTTTACGCATTTGAAATTTATTGAAGTTTGACTAGTTGCTTAGTCATCATGACTAGTTTTCATAATGTGATCCTTAAATTTTATTGTGACTGTAAAAACCTATTTTATACTTGCATAAATTGATTTTATATTACTAAAAAGATAATTATAACATTCATAATCCTTCCTTAGCCTTTGGTTGGTTTAAATTGATTATTAATATCTCAGTTTGCACCAGTTGGGATTCCCAGAAGCCTTGTAGTAGAATTCATCTCATATGATGCTCGAAATGTAAAAGGGCCCAACTAGGGACATGAAACTTCAGAATCCTAACTTTTCTTTTGGTTTCTCCTGCAAACCCCATTACAATTCCTATTTTTACTTAGTAAATTTTCCCACCTATAACTAGTTGTCTGAATTTTTATCAGATAAGGTTAGTGATCCTTATTGGTGCCTTAGGTTCATTAAATTTAATAGCATAGAATATGAATAGGTTTCTATCATATATAAAAAAATAAAATATATTACATGATAAACAATGAATGGAAACCATCATTGAAGTCACATGTCGTGGTGTTCTTGAAGTTAGTACTACATCAGAGATGATTGTGGAAGTAAAAGTGGATAAGTTAGGGGAAGTCATTGTTGAATTTTGAGAGAGAATTGGGGAATTGGAAGAAAATATAGTTCCTAAAAATTCCCCTAAATTTATGGAGAATATATAGACACAAATCATGGGGTATTTCCAAGTTATCCAAGAAGCTGATGTGTATTACACTAAGGCATATGAGGAGGTTTCCCAAGATTAGGGACTCTGATTGAATGACACAGAGATACAATGTATTACAAATCGTTTAAGCGTAGATGAAAAAAATGTGGAGAAGTTGTGAGCATCGCTTAATAATATCCCCTCAGTTGAGAAAATAAGCAATGCTTCCAAACTATAGTCACTACAACAACAAGTGGGTAAGCTACGAATGCAGCAGCAGAAGAGGAAGGGAATGGTTGAATAATTGTAGGGGGATTTGGAGTGAGATATTGCAACAATTGGCCCTATATAGGATTAATTCATCTAAGAAGTGTCATTTACATAGGAGAGGACTTCAACACACAAATTTGCTGAATTCATTGAAGAAATGACAAAGTTGAGGGAAGCATTCCAGTTGCGGATCGAAGAAGTGAAGAAATTATTTCAGGACTCTTAAGCAAAGCTAAACATGTCGACTCTACTAGTATGAAGTGGCTCGGGATGAGCCATAAGTGAGTGTTGGGGTCCTGTTGAGCTTGGCTTTTTGTCATGGTACTTTGGCACCCAATTTTTCAAAGTCTGGTTGAAGGGTTACGATGGAAGGGTACAAGTCCGATAATTAGGGAAGAATTCAAGGAAAAGTACCATGTTAGATGAAGTTCAAATGAAATGTTGGTTAGTTAATTAGGAACTTTGTCCACTTATGTAAAATTAGAATAGTGGAATGAGATGTAAATCGAACCATTATAGCCTATAAATATGTAATCGGTTGGTTATTTAGAGTATTTTTTATGTTTAGAGTCAAGAGAGATTAGTAAGAAAGTCAGTAAAGAATGACGTAATGTTTTTTGTGGTCAAATACTAAGCTAAGTCGTAAAGTATGAGTTGATTTGTAGGATGTGTGTGCACATCTATGTAAAAAGGATTATGGAGATAGTGTTGGGCCTAGGGAAAGATAGGTAGAATTCAGTTAGAATTCTGCCTAAGGATGGAAAATATCCAAGTCATAAGAAGTAAAAGGACCTGCGATACAAGAAGAGAAAGAAGGAGAATAAGGAAAAGGAGCTGTGATAGAAGTAGTTGTGGAAGGTAGGAATATAAGGTAGAAGAATTAGCAAGAAAGAAAGATGTGACAGAAGAAGGATGGAAGGAGATAAAGAAGAAAGGGTTAACGAAATCTAGAGTTGATGAGGGATTCACAATAGAAGAGAAGTCGTGATAAAAGATAATCTACGATAAAAGATAATATGCGATAGTGTTAGAAAATAGGACCGCAGAGCAATAACAGATATACATTTAAATCAATAAACAAGATGCAAAACACATTAAAACATTATAGAGAGACACATATATAAAGTGGTTCACCCAAATGATGGGCTACGTCCACAAAGAAATTGCCAGTCCTTTTTATTACAGTCCAGAAAGATGAAGGGATACACCCTACAACAAAACCATTGCACTTCCTCTTCATGCTCTCACAGTCTCTCTTCCAATACAATACAATACCATACACATTTGTTTTACAATGCTTTCTTTTATAGGGGAAATACAATGGGAAAATTCTAGGGTTAACCCAATACCATGGGTCCGCAAAACTGTTGGCCAACAAACATCCCAAAAAAATTTCTCGAGGGCTCCGCCCCTGAACTCCAAGGAAGGGGGAATGACTGTACAGTACTCCTAGGTTACAATCACAACTGAATAATCTCTCTGGATCTATAATATTAGGCTCTACAACTAAGAGATAGAAGAGAGACCACAATAGAAGAGGAACAATGAAATAAGGAAATAAAGAAATAAGGAAGGATGTGACGGAATTAACCATGTCAAAATTTGTGCAATGGTGCAACGACTAGAAAGTGACATCCCAGAAATATCATGGGTACAAAGTCATCTAGAGTCAGATGGATTCACATGTATGAAATAATATTTGTAATTTGGTTCGTTAGTGTCTATTTTCATGTGTTGATAGAATAGGAAAGACAACATGTTGGGTAATTGTATGAAGTCAGTTGAAAGTCCCATGTAGGAACCTGTAAAAGGAGGAACCCAAGTTGTATGCATGTTAGCCTCTAGAGGATCTGTTGATGTTATTCTCACTAGTGTCTGGTCATTTAGTGACAGCCTAATTTTTATTGTGTTAGCATGTTAGTGTGTTGAAGTAGTAGAGAAGAGTTGAAGACCCTGCAACTGAGTGCATATCAGAGTAGTAGATATTGAGTTGATATAGGTTGTGTGTGGATCAGTAGTAGATTTAAGTATATAAATAATAGAAAAATAATACAAGAGAGCATGAGAGGAGGAGGAATTATATATAGATAAACAAATAAATATCTAGAACATAGTCTGCAGCTTATTGCGCATTCCAAATGTGACATATATTTCTCATGCAAGATGAAGAGAACCTTTAAGGTCTCTCTTGGATGTGTTTCCACATTAGATACTATGTCAAATTTGTGAATGATGATTGTTATTGAATTGAATATATGGTATTAATAACATGTGTTTATGCATTTGTGTATGAATGAGTTTATATGTATTTTCTGCACTGTTGTTGTTGAATGTGCCTAAGATGGATTGGGTTGTTTCTATAAAACTAGTTAAAGGATGAGGTGTAGAAAAACTTAATAGTGTGTGATAAATATATACACCTCACCCATAATCTTTTGTCAATAGGCTTGGTAGAAAAACAAGGGACCTTAAATCCCCCACCCAACTGCAGAACCATGGTGCTTTCAATTTCCCATTCAGAAAGATATCTCATGTGAGAGTGCATATACATCGCAAGTGTTGTCGATTGATTTGTGCTATGTTGGGTCGATATCTTGGGATTTGTTGCATGCAAGCGAGGGGACTAAACCTGGGTCGAAGTTAGGAAAAAACAACCAATAAATTCTTCTATTGTCAACACCTTGAATCATTTTGGTGAGAGATATGTTATGGCATATGGAGAAGGCTGAAATCCAATACTGGGTGGATTTTAAAGCATTAGAGTTTGCATAAGAAGAGAGTAAAGGATCTTGGTGGAACACAATAGATTTTTTGGGCCAATACCTCTACACAGATATCCATGAAATTTTATTTTTGAGTTTCCTATTGTGTTGCATGAGTGGTTTTCAAATTTGGAAACCAAAAAAAGAAACTTTCTGTTAGATTTTTAACATTAAGCTAGCATTATATTAGGATCTTTAACTGAGAGAATAAAAAGCACAGCAATCAAACACAAGAGACAATGAACACAGTGTTTTTCCTCGGGGAAACCATAAATGGAGAAAACCCTACAACTTCCTTAGAGATAGAATCAACACCAAAAGTAAAACCCAAAATAGTAATATGATCTCCCAACAGCAGTAGCCTCTTTCTTCCTAGCCCGAGTGTCTTCTTCTTCCTCAGCTATGTGCTACAACTGAGTGAGAGTGAGTGTATGATAAATAGAGAGACTCACTCTCTATTTATTCTAATTACTGACTTGACAATAACGTACTAGGGCTGACTTCTCTAGGTAATTCTAATAACCCTAGTGCCCCGAAACCGTGGGGACTTTAACCCTTGAACAATAGGAGGGTTACCCATATTGACTTGACATGACTTTTTTACATTATAGAAACTCCTGATAGGAACATCGGGGCATGACATGACTCAGTTACATTACAAAAACTTCATGAAATAAACATTGGGGTACAATACATAAGAAATACAAGTGAATACATCATCACTCTTTATTAACTATGAAGTTATTCTCTCGACACAATTTATCAGCATAAGTCTTCTTCTCTGTATCATCTGGATCATCATTGAGTCCTCCTCATCTTCAATTCATCTTCATCTTCAACTCATCTTCATCTAGATCTGGATCATCATCACTAGATCTGGATCATCACTAGATCTAGATCATCATCACTAGATTTGGATCATCATCACTAGATCTGGATCATCACTTGATCTAGATATCATCATTGGATCTAGATCATCACTTGATCTGGATCATCTCTGGTCTGTGACATCTCTATTGGATCATCGTCACAGGTGCTATCTCTTGATTCTTCTCGTCACAGGAAGTTCTATAGAGTCAGCCCTTTTCCATGCTGGTTGTAGGCCTAGCCTCCATGTAGGTCTTCTTATAGAACTTATATATGACCGTAAGTCAAAATGGCCTACCCGACACTTATATCTAATCATGTAAGAACCTATCCTATAATCATATAAGAAAGGCATGCCCAACACTCACATCTAACAACCAATGTCATAAAGGCTCATCACTTACATTCGACCATGCGAGGAACCAATCCTCCATGCCGAAAGGCTCTGTGCTTACATATGAAAACCAATGTCAAAAAGGCTCAGCACTCATATCTGACAACCAATGTCAGAAAGGCTCAGCACTTATATTCGACCATGCAAGCAACCAATCCTCCATGCCAAAAGAGATCTACACTTACATCTGACAACCAATGTTAGAAAGGATATTCATTCACATTTGATCATGTAGGAACAATTCCTACAGTCACATCATAATGGCCCTCGGTTCCAGAATGAGCTTCCCCGGTAACTGACCAGGTGCCTTCATTCCAGGAATGGAATTCAACGCTTATATTTGATCATGTAGGAACCAATCCTATAGTCACATCAAAATGGCTCAATACTCACATATAACATGTAGGAACTAATATTCTCACCATGAAATAATGGCTCAGCCCTTACATCTGACCATGGAAGGTACCATTCCTCTCACCATGTCAGAATGGCTCACAGACTCATCACTTCCCTTTGGAGGGAACCTCGATCTGGAGAACACCAAGCTTCTCCTTGAAGTATTCAAACTTCACCCTGGCCAATGGATTTGTCAACACATTAGATATATGTTCATCTATCTCAACATGCTGGAGCTTCACTGCTCCCCTTTGCACCATATCCCTGATATAGTGATACTTGATCTCGATATGCTTCAACTTGTCATGGAACACTGGGTTCTCTGACAACTTCATGAAACTTTGGTTGTCACAATGTATACAAGTAGCATCAGACTAGAGATCAAATAAATCAGATAGTATCTTCCTCAGCCATACTGCCTCACAAATATTTTAACAAGCTATGACCTACTCTGCTTCAGCTGTACTCAGTGCCACACAGGATTACTTCCTGCTAAACCAAGAGATCACACCTGATCCCATACTGAAGCAGCACCCTGAGGTGCTCTTCCTATCGATGGAACTGCCTCCCCAATATGAATCAACATAACCCTCCAGGTTAATATTCTGATTCACCTAATACTTGATCCCATAATCAATTGTAACCCTTAGGTACCTAAGATAATGATTTGCAGCAATCAAGTGAACATGTCTCGGATATGTCAAAAACTGGCTCAAGGTGTTCACAACAAAGCAAATGTCTGGTCTCGTGTTTGTTAGGTACATCAAGGACCCAATCATCTGACGATACATCATAGCATCAACCAATTTTGATGAAGCATCACTCAATAGCTTCAAGTTCGATGCCATAGGTGTGGTCATGGCCTTGCAGTCCATCATCCTGAACCTCTTCAGGATCTCTACTGCATACTTCCCTTATTCGAGGGAGATTCCATCTGCATTATGTCCAAGTCCTTCATTTTGAACTCAGCAGCAAGATTCCTCTTTATATCATCAATAAACCCATCCATACCTATTACAAATAGATCATCGACATATAATAAGAGCATCACTGGGTTTCCATCTTCAACCTTGTAGTAAAGGTTGGAATTTGCTTTACTCTTGGTAAAGCCCAAACTAGATAGAAAGCCATCAATTCTACCATACCATGTCCTGGGTTCCTATTTCAAACCATACAGGGCTTTCTTCAATCTACACACATGAGACTCCTTGTCATGTGTCTCAAAACCGAGTGGCTTCTCTACATACACTTCCTCTTCCACTACACCATTCAAGAAAGTAGTCTTGACATCCATTTGGTGTATCTTCCATTTGATCACTGCAGCCAGAGCAAGTACTGACTTGATGGAAGTGTATCTAGCTATAGGTGCAAAGGTTTCTTCATAATCTATTCCTTCTTTCTATGAGAAGCCACGAGCCATGAATCTTTCTTTATATTTTTCTATCCTACCATCTGCAGCATGCTTGATCTTGTAGATCCATTTGGAAGTTACAACCAACTTCCATTCTGGTCTTGGGACAACATCCCAAAAATAATTCTTCATGATTGATTGATACTCTTCAATCATAGCATCTTTCCATTCTTTCCATTCTGCCGCTTATTCATAGTTGGAAGGTTGTTTATTGATAATTCACACAATAAAGCTACATACTCGGAGCAGGACTTGGTCCTCTTCCTTTCTCTGTGATTCTCTTTTGGAGCCCCATATCTTTCCACACCTTGGATAGCTTCCCATACCCAAGCAGGTTTCTTCTCTTGAGGTGGATCTACAGGTTCTTGAGGTTCTTCAAATTCTCAATCTTCTTCTTGAGTTTCTTCGTTCATGGTTGTGTCATGAATCTTGGGTGCTTCTGATTCTTCAGGATCTTTAGCAGGTCTCTTTCTAGATTTTTTGTAAGCTGAGTCTTCATCAAATGTTACATCCCTACTGATGTCAATATTCTTGAATCCTGGGAAGTATATTATGTAATCCTTCGAGCTTTCAGAGTATCCCACAAATATACCCTTCTTTCCTAAAGGATCTAAATTTGTCCTTTTTTCTTTCGGAATGTGTATGTACACTGGACAACCGAATATTCTGAGATGGTTGACTTCTAGTTTCTTGTTGGAAAAGACTTCTTCAGGTGTCTTGTTCTTAAGTACTCTGTGTGGAGTACAATTTGTACATACACCGTTGTTCTAGCAGCTTCTTCCCATAGAGGCATGGGAAGATCTTGATCATGAAGCATTGCTCTTGCAGCTTCCATGATAGTTCTACTCTTCCTTTCTGCAACCTCGTGCTGTTGTGGATTATATGGAGTGGATAACTCCCTCTTAATCCCTCAATCTTTGCATAACTCTTTGAATTCATTTGATGTGAATTCTCTGCCATTATCTGATCGAAAAGTCTTGATATTCTTTTCTGTGTGGTTCTTGATCAAGGCTTTGAATTCCTTGAAATTGCTAAAAACTTCATCTTTGTTCTTCATGAAGTAAATCCATTTCTTCCTAGAAAATTCATCAATGAAAGAAACATAGTATACATACCTTCTTAAAGAACTAGATGACATTGGTCTGCATACATCGGAGTGGATGATTTCCAAGATTCCTTTTGCCTTGCTTTCGCTACTTGGAAATGTCTTCTTTGTGTTCTTTCCTTTCACACATCCTTTGCAGACTCCTTCATGTTTTGCTTGAATTTTTAGAAGACCTTCAACAACTTTTCTTGCAAGTGGTAGTGCTCTGTAGTGCACATGTGCAAGCCTTCTATGCCAAAGTTCATTTGTCTCTATTGTGTCATGGACCAAAGCTTGTTCTGGATGGCCCTTCAATTTGTATAGTCCTCCTTCTTGTTCTCCAATTACTATTGCATCATCAATAGTCTTTCCTCTTGGCCACATGAGGACTTGGCCATCTACAAATGAAACCCTCATTCCCTTTGCATCCAGTGTCGATATGGAGAGAATATTCTTCTTTAGTCCTGGTACAAACAAGACATCCTTCATTTTCATAGACTTTCTAGAGTCTAGCTTGTTGGAGGATTCACCACTACCTTTTATGGGATATTGGTAGTCATCCCCAAGTTTCACGTTATGGGGTGAATTATGTTCAGATAGTTTCTCAAAATATTCCTTGAAACCTGTCATGTGTTTGGAATCCCCACTGTCAATAATCCAATCTTTTCTTCCATGAGTGACAGTTCCCGTGAGAGTGAAGATCAGAACATATTCTTCATCACTTGAAGAGTCTTCACTTTCTTGTTTTACTTTCTTCCTGGGAGGATCATCATCCTCAGCAATGTGAGCATGATGTTTTATTTTGGAGCTATTCTTATTCTTGGATCCATTGTTATTCATGGGAAAACTTATAGCAAAGTGTCCTCTTTCATCGGATGTATAACATCTGAGTTTGGATGGATCCCTTCTTACAAAATAAATTTTCTGATGAGAATGCTTACCTTGGTGATGATCATTTTCCCTTCTTCCTTTCATGGAGTGTACTATGAGAGCTTGATCTTCACTTCCCATCTTTTCTTTTTGAGCTGCTATTCGAGATTCTTCTTGTGAACATTCTTCCCACAGTTTACTAAACATGATTAGCTTCTTCTTAGCACAAATTCCTTGGATGAAATAATCCCATGACCTAGGGATACCATTCAAGGTTGTCATCACAATTTCTGCATTCTTCACTTCTTCATCTACTACTTCAAGTTTTTCTTTGATCTGGGAGAACCTTGTGAAGTATAACTGGATGGTCTCCTCATTCTGTATCTTTACATTGTTTAATTGGTTCCTTAGAGTCATCTTTCGGTTTATGTTCTTCCCTTCAAACAGTTTAGTTAGGGAATCAAACATAGCTTTAGGTGTCTTAAGGGAGGAGACCTATGGTATGAGGTGATCCTTGATTGAATCATCAATAATCCTCTTTGAGATAACCAAATTATTCTTATGTAAGGCCTTAGCCTCATCTTCCTCTAGAAATGGAACCTCCTCATGGATGTAGCAGTCCAACTCATTTTCTTCCAAAACCAGGGAGATCCTATACTTCCAGGATCGAAAGTTATCAGATCCCTCAATTTTTTCATCAATATTGGTATGATGAGACATCTTAACTGAGAACCTCAAATGGAAATACAAAATATTTAGATCTTACCAGGTCAAGATGTCAGATCTCAATTTGGAGCTGAAATTCTGTAGTGCTGGTTCAGGAGAAAATTAGGGTTTTTATTTTCTGAAGTTTTGTCCAACCAAATGCTTTGATATTGATCTCTAAACTTCAATTTTGTGGAATATATCAATGAAATCATGATCTCACTAAAAAATTCCACCTCTATAGAAATCCCTAATTTTCGGCAGAAGTGTCGAGTCCAAAAATGAAAAAACTCAAAATTGGATTCTGCTTCGACAGAAAGATGCGCCCTAGGGAGGAGAGTTAATCCAGCCTTATTTTGCTGAAAATTTGTGGAGAGAGATCCACAAATTAGGGAGCCCTAGTTCCCACAGCTGCACAGTGTCTTATTCTTAGGTTAGCTCTGATTCCATGTTAGATTTTTAACATTAAGCTAGCATTATATTAGGATCTTTAACTGAGAGAATAACAAGCACAACAATCAAACACAAGAGACAATGAACATGGCGTTTTTCCTCAGGGAAACCATAAATGGAAAAAACCCCACAACTTCCTCAAAGATAGAATCAACATCAAAATTAAAACCCAAAACAATAAGATGATCTCCCAATAGCAGTAGCCTCTTTCTTCCTAGCCTCAGTGTCTTCTTCTTCCTCAGCTATGCGCTACAGCTAAGTGTGAGTGAGTGTATGATAAATAGAGAGACTCACTCTCTATTTATACTAATTCCCAACTTGACAAAAACCTACTAGGGTCAAATTCTCTAGGAGAGTCTAATAACCCTAGTGCCCTAGAACTACAGGGACTTCAACCCTTGAACTATAGGAGGGTTTCCCACATTGACTTGACATGAATGTTTACATTATAGAAACTCCTGATCGGAACATCGGGCCATAACATGACTCAATTACATTACAAAAACTTTCCGCAATAAACATCGGGGTACAATAGATAAGAAATACATGTGAATACATTCTATAGTTACAATTTCATCAACACTTTTAAGGATGAGAATCAAGGGAGTGGAATCCTCAGTTGATTCAGCAAATGAAAAGTGTAAGAAACCCCATGTCTAGGGCTATTGATTTCTGGGTATATTGCATTTGGCAAGGATACATTACCAAGTTTGTTGTCGATACAATAAAATCATATAGTGACACAAAGCAAAAATGTTTCCAAGGACATCGAGGAAGATATGTGTCATCCTTGAGAACCTAGATAAGGATTCTCATATGTGAAAAAGGAATCTTGTGAATGTGACTATTGAGAAATGTGTATAGAATTTTGGATATGTCACAATAGAACTATGTGAAAAATGGAGCAAAATAAGCTGATATGTTCCCTAGAGATAGAGGAACTGAACTAGAGGTTGGTTATTTAAGAAGTAGAAGAATACTTAGGTCAGCAAAGAGAAGAAAGAATCTAGTAGGAAGAGGGATTTGTCAAACAACAATAGAAGAATACCACGAGATTGCATCATATGTTGATGAAGGTTCTTGTGATGAAGAAGAAGAGTATCAGTTGATCTCTAAATTAGAAGAAGAATAACCATGAGTTATTAAAAACTCCAAGACCAGAGCACAAGTACGGTACAACTACAATGCTGCATACATCGCCAAAAGTAATATCTAGAAAATTGTCTCTAAGTAGACCTGTAAATATAAATAGCACTAACATCATGAATAGTGGACAAGGGTGTACGAAAACTCAAAAAAATTCCCCAATTCTATGAGGAGCCAACATAATGGTTGTAATAGACATTAAGTTGACAATATTTAATGATAATGGGTTGGAAGAACCAATGCAACATTGGTTTATCTATGAAGCCATATGATCTGTTTCAAAAATCCAATATGAGGACATAAAGAGAGCACAGATGGTCACGACTATGAGAGGTCATGCGCAAGACTGGTACATGAAGTTTTCTATAGTTCCAGTAGGAGTTGCACTAAAAATTCTAGACCAAATTCGAATTGGAATAATAGTTGAGTTTACAAAACTAGAGTCTGATTCACAGTCAATTACAAAGATTAAAGAAATAAAGCACTTACCTACAGAGTGTGTTTAGGACTTTTACCATAGCTTCAAGACATTAATGGCAAAAGTAATCTTCCATATGTTGGATGTACATCATAAGGAATAGTTCATTGTTTCTTTGTTACCACACATATGGATTCCATTGATGCAACATAAAGTCATAGGAAGAAGCTATATAAATAGCCATGAAGCTAGAATCCTTGCCGAATGGAGAAACTGGTGCAAGAATGATGCAGATTCAAATGTAACTGGATAATATTACAGTGAAACTCTAGGACATCAAGAAAGGAAAAGAAGTTCAAGAAGAGTTATGGTGTATAATATGTATAACACACAGACAACACAAAGATAATTGTCTGGCACTCATGAACTATGTTGCAGTAGGAGCATCGAACCTGATAAACACCCATGGGATGCCTTGGTGTAGAATATGTCAAACTAGAGGCCATTGATCATAATAATTTTTGTATTTACAGAAGATTGTAAGTAAACCAGCTAGTTTGTATTGTAATTTTTGTAAATACGCAGGCCATGATGAGAAATATTGCAGAGCATTTTAGCTATTGCAAGAGAAACTAGTGGATACCTACTTGATGACGAATGATGAGAAGATGCAAGCTGAATGAGCATGAACCCAGTACCAGCTTACTAAATATCCACCATCAAAATTCCAAAAACCGCAATATCCTCAGCCACAATATCAACCAAATGAGTATATGTCGCAACAACACTACCCTCAAACAAGGGGGGTGGAACTTTTCAAGGCTCGGGACAACAACAACATGGATGAGGATTTCTTGGAGGAAGAGGCCAAGTCGTATGCTATAACTATGGAAAACCAAGACACTTTTCTTGATATTGTGCAAGTCCTATGAATACATGTTTGTATTGTAAATAATTTGATCATACAGTGGAACAATGTCTGCAACTGATTGCAAAGTTCTAGGATTGAACTATGGGAGATCCCAAGCCTATGAAAAATCCCAATAGAAATCCCAACTAGATCGTTCACATGATTTGTTTTCAGCCAAGAGAAGCAAACATTGTTTTCATCACAAGAGGAGTTGTTGCGACTAGAGCAAACCAGGATGCACAACATGGACAACCATAGGTGCGACCCAAGGCACAAAAGAAAGTACCCTTCAACATCCAGAAATAAAAGAAGGTATTCTTCGATGTCTGACCAGAATTTTTCGATACAAATCAAATGTCGACATATGGAAAAGTAAAAAATATGCTCGAAATATTTGATCAAATACTTAGAAAGAAACCGAAAATAAATGTTAGTAAGATAATATAATTTTTCAAAAGTTTTTTAGTGCTAATCCATGGTAAAGATGTTGTCACAGAATTGACAGCCCTCATAGAACAAAATCAAGAGGAATGTTTCCCTAAAAAAGAGTCAACCATGTTAGGAAAAGACTGAAAACTAGTTGCAAGTTGTGAATGAATATGTAGATAGGAGACTATGACATGGAATATATCATTCTATATATGGGCTCTAATGTCAATATATGGACAAGTGTTACGGAGAGAAATTCCTATGGCTTGGGGTACCACAACAAACAGCTTGACTCCAGAAATCAATCTTTTCCAATATGCAATAGAAAGTAAATGTCTAACACTAAAATATCAGACCCCGTACCTTATTCCGAACGATTGAAGTAGAACCCCATTGAGCTTTTCAACTTCAGCTTGAATTGATAAATTACTTCCTCAACAACAAGTAAACAATGCAAGCATACTATATATCATGGTGTTAGATCTATTCTAGAATATATAATCAACAATGTATAAGCATTTGAAATAATCCCATGGATAAAATATTCATTCAAACACACATTATTGGACAGGAAAATATATTTCTATTAATATAAGTCAGAGATTACAATCGATACAACCTTTGATGGCATGTCTGCGAACCAGAGAAACTGAACCCCCCACTTGGGCCTCCACCACCTCAATCCTCCATCTCTCAATAGCAAGCTCACAAGAAAAAGGCAAGCTTGGGAAGAACACACTAGTGCTCCAAGCGACAAAGGGATGCAGACTCAAGCATAAGTTTCAGCAACAATGGACTATAGTTTCTTCTCTCTCAATTCTCTCATATGCCTTCAATGTATCATAGAGTTCCTTATGTATTTTTTCAAAGGGGTAATGAAAGGTCGAATCTGAGTGATCTCAAGGCATAAGGAAGGCCAAGAGTTAAGTGAGTCAGATCCATGTCAAAGAAAACTCCAAAAGGATTTGGATTTTGTACACATCCCGATGTACACGGTTTTAGGGTTCAAACCCGCATATATATGCGATTAAGGGTTTAAAATTCGCATATAGCAATTTTAAAATGTTTTTAGGGATGGTCAAGGAAACATCAAAGGACAAAAAATGGTCCACGGGGTCTAAGGAGTCTGTAGCGGGATAGGGGAAGGCCATACAAAGTGTGATTCACATGGAGTGGTAAAATCAGCTATAACAGATGCCCCCTAATGTGTGAGGTCAGAGGGGTCATACGATGGCCTAAATACATTATAATTCCATCCCAGAAGTGGAGTGATGAAGGATCCCAAATGGAAGACCAGCCACCCAATCAGCATATTACAATGATACAACTCTGCACATAACTATAAATACATATAGTAGTCCCGGATACATAAGAGTACAATGGCCATGAATAGGCATGATACAATATATCACATAAGTGGTCATCGCCACGTACAATATACATAGATCAGAATCTCCATGATGAAGATATACAAAGTACCATGATCTCCATAATGGCTGAAGATATATAACAGATCAAGATCTCCATAATGGCTGGAAATGTCTGACATATACTGGAATCAGGTCACGAGAGCTGAAATCTCATGAACACCAGCACGATCAAGGAGGTAGCATATAAGAGATGCCACCAATCTGGAAAGTCTTCTACACAAACCACTATGAGTACATGTCCTACTATGTGAATAGAGGTGTCAAGTTTGAACATAGTATTCCATCGTCTGATTACTGGTCATTGATGTATACCGTTAACAGACGCAAGATCACCCACTGATGATGAAAATGGGAATCAAGGTACTAGAGTGCAAACTAACAAGTGTGAATAAATGTGTTGAGGTCGAACACTTGAGAGGATCCATCGATCAGGGGACATTAATGTATTCCCAAAGACTGCTGATGGCAAGAGAACCTACCACTGATGACTGCAAGTCTCAAGGCACTCAAAATGACTCTAGATTCCAATCCCAAAATAAATGATTTGAAGTCGATGTGATGAAATCCGCTGGAAGGAGGGCATTAAGGCATCCCCCATCACCCAACATGAGGTACTCAGCAAAGCTATATAATGTGGAAGGACTCGATCATAAGGTGCATGAACCAGTAACTGTATTGGGAATGGCTGACATGAAAAGTCAAGATAACTGAGGAATGGCTGATTCAGGATTCAACTCCATTCGAACAAGAGCATAACAACATATGGTGACTAAATAGAGGCATCATAGACTCGATATAAAAACTGGGACATCTCTGTGACATAGGAGGCATCGACAAAGGCTCCATGGGGAATGGAAGCTTAACCAGTCGGTGGAGATAAACTCAAATAAATGAGTACAGCTTCCTAAAGTCAAACCATCACCCAACCAATGCATGTGATATATAGTGCTCTGTTCGAAGGTGACACGACTCGACAACTACCAAATATAACATCTTTCCTTGTCCGGCTTTTTGGTTTTTTTATTTTTTTGGAATTTTTCAATTATTTAAAAAGCTTGAAAAAGAATAAAATTGCTTTATAGTTACAAACTAGGAGGAGACGAGTGTCATAGGAGAAAACAAACTAGTTCCAAGCAGTGGAACATACCTATGCTCAATGCAATGATACATGTGTAGGATATCGACACTCGAGGGAAAGTCCCCTCCCAGTAAAAATAGGGAATCAAGCTGCAAAGGATATATAAAATGGTCTACATGGCTAGACATGAGACGAGCTTGGGCTATATGGCTGAAACTCAATGTCAAGGAAGTCGGAATAAGGCTCAATTGAAGCTAGGCAAAGCTCATGATAATGCAATTACAACTTGACATAAGGGAGTCCCAGGGAAATGGCCAACATAAAGTTCAAGAGGAGTATGAAGCTCTTGCTCAAGGACATGGTGGGACAAAAAGGGACTCCCAGACCTAAGAGAGTACTTGCAACATGGGTACCAAATGCAAAA
This sequence comes from Pseudotsuga menziesii, assembly GCA_001517045.1. Taxonomy (NCBI): domain Eukaryota; kingdom Viridiplantae; phylum Streptophyta; class Pinopsida; order Pinales; family Pinaceae; genus Pseudotsuga; species Pseudotsuga menziesii. Next base: position 110,145 of record LPNX010557483.1, read on the forward strand.
GGGATCTAACTAGGAAACCCATGTACAGGAAAGCTCTACCATTCACATAGTACCACTTCTAACAGCAGCATGAAGGTTCCATGATACCATGGAATGAGTTTATACCTAAGGTTAAGATGGAATGGTCATAAGGAAATGCATAAGTGAAAGCAGATGTGATATCCTAACCTATATGCCAGTTCAGACATAATACCTATGATAGGCACGAATGGTTCGAACCCTCGGAGAGAGTGTACAAAAACTGGACCCTACATGACAACCATATTAGTCCAAAACAACCCAAAATAGTCAATAAAGAATCCAAACTATAGGATATAGGGAGGAATGATCATGACAACTACACCCAAAGGAAACAATGCGGTGAACGATGGGACATAAAAAGGAAAGTAAGGTGTAGACCCAACATTCACACATCCACTACCACCCCCATGAGGGTGACCACCAGTGTAAATACCGAGAGAAGGGAGTCAACATCCTCCACAAATGGAGTAGAGGGTGAAATGTAACCACTCCCAAATATATGAGCACGGTAAGGGGGTGTGATGCCCCCAAGTCTGACACCAGGGTCCATACTAGGACCAAGGACGGGTGATAAGATACTAGGCATGCCAAAAATAAAAGGACCTGAAATCAAGAGAGCATAAATATACTCAAGTAACCACGATCCCAAAGGCCAACTAGCGCATAAAGAGCACACTCCTAATAAAATCTACAGCCAAAATACAAGCAAACCAAGGGGAGGATATGTGAGCTCCCGAATGCAGCAGGTATGTCTTGCCTAGGAGAGGCTCGAAACTCCCATACACTACAAGCAGAGGTACATAACCAATTATAGTGGCCCTCATCTTCAACGCATAAAGAGACTGTGTTGTCTGACCTCTACCTGGTCGGGACACCTGCAAAATAACCCCTGTAAAGTACCCCCTCGATATCCTAGGTAAGGAAACTAAGGTCACCTCAATATAATCAATTCTTAGGCGAACAGTCGTAGGTGGGATTGACCATATGGGCAGGATAGAAAATCTCAAAACTCATGAAAGAGCCCCCAGATACGAATACAATCCTGGAAATATCTCCGGTGCTACTCAGTTATGACTAGGGGTCATCCCAATCAATAACCGCTCGCACTGCCTCATGCTTAACTCCCATGTAAGAGGAGCACCGTGAGAAACACTAATTATACCAAGGATTTCACTATCTCACCTGGATAGACACATACATGTTTTTGTTTAGTGGTCTTGGAGAATTTACTCTTGAATGAACTATTCCAAGACCCTAAAACCTAATCTTGTTGGTGCACCCTATAAAAGAAAAGAGTGTAATTCATTTTATTATGCGTTGATTTTAATTGGCTGTGATTACTTAAAGGGAAATGGTTGTGCAACTAATGAAATTATGACTCAGCAGTGAAATAAATATGCACACCATAACAAACAATGCTAAGTGCAATCTTTGTCAAATGAAAAATAGGGTATGCCACTACATGAGACGCATAAATATATATTCCTTCGATGTCAATGTAATCCTTCCCATATGAAATCCTAAATACAAATATCATCCAAGCAATCCAATGCAAGTACCTCCTCAAATCCATATCTAAGATGCAACTAAGAATGTAACTGCTTTGTATTTTTCAATATACAAGAATGAAAAATGCAATAAAATTCATCTAAAACTCTTAGTCTCTACAGCAAGTATAAAATACAAGCCTAGCAAGACACCGAGACAAAAAAGAGTAATGCACTAATGGAAAAACAAAAAGGATAAATGACTAAAACTACTTTCAAAGAAAAATCAATGAAAAAGCGGTCTCTGGTCATAAAAGAAGCATCCAACAGACAACATCAGACCCAAGGAAGACCCAACCACACTCACAACCCACACAACAACTTCCCACAACATCAAACTCACCAAAAGGGAGGATGTACGCGATTGTTTAAAGAACAGCTGCGTATATACGCGACTTTTGGCCAAAAACTTGCATGTATACGCATATTTTGGCCAAAACCCTGCGTGTATACGTGACTTTTGGCCAAACATCTGCATATGTACACGAATTTTGGCCAAAAACTTGCGTATATAGAGAAGGTAGTGGTAAAAAGTAGGCCAAGGGTCAAACCAAGAAAGGGGAGTGTCAATGGATGAACATACTATAAAATGCAACACAGAAACAAGAAGAAACAAAGAGCAAGTCAAGAATATCAATCACATTGTGCCCGCAAACCCCCAAATAAAAATAAGGAACATCCCCAGCAGAGTCGCCAATTCTATTACGAAGAGAAATTCCTGTGGCTTGGGGTACCACAACAGATAGCTTGACTCTAGAAATCAATCTTTTCCAATATGCAATAGAAAGTAAATGTCTAACACTAAAGGATCAGACCTCATACCTTATTCTGGATGGTTGAAGTAGATCCCCGTTGAGCTTTCCAACTTTAGCTTGAATTGATAAATTACTTCCTCAACAACAAGTAAACAATACAATCATACTATATATCATGGTTTTAGATCTATTCTAGCATATATAATCAACAATGTATAAGCATTTGAAATAATCCCATGGATAAAATATTCATTCAAACACACATTATTGGATAGGAAAAGATATTTCTATTAATATAAATCAGAGATTACAATAGATACAACCTTTGACATTACGTTTGCGAACTGGATAAAATGAATCCCTCACTTGGGCCTCCACCACCTCAATCCTCCATCTATCGATAGCAAGCTCACAAGCAAAAGGCAAGCTTGGGAAGAACACAATAGTGCTCCAAGGGAAAAAGGGATGCAGACTCAAGCATAAGTTTCGGCAACAATGGACTATAGTTTCTTTGCTGTCAATTCTCTCATATGCCTTCAATATACCATAGAGTTCCTTATATAGTTTTTCAAAGGGGTAATGAAAGGTCTAATCCAAGTGATCTCAAGGAATAGGGAAGGCCAGGAGTCAAGTGAGTCGGATGCATGTCAACGAAAGCTCCAAAAGGATTTGGATTTTGTACACATCTCGATGTACATGGTTTTAGGGGTCAAACCTGCGTACATACGCGATTAAGGGTTTAAAAGTCACGTATAGCAATTTTCACATGTTTTTAGGGATGGTCAAGAAAACATCAAAGGACAAAAAATGGTCCATGGGGTCTAAGGAGTCTGCAGTGGGACAGGGGAAGGCCATACAAAGTGTGATTCACCTGGAGTGGTAAAATCAGCTATAACAACAAGAAATACATGGGAATGCATAAAGAAGCCATGACTAGATTGTTGTCCCATTCACTTAATACTAGCAAATCAGTTGAAGGTTCTACCCATCGGTCAACTCACTCAAGTACCTATTGAAATAGAAGGTTTGAGGACATATGCAGAATTTGAATTGATTGACATTGTTGATGATAAGAACCCATATCCTACACTTTTAAGGATTGATTGGGTGAGAGATAATCAGACCTTCATCAATTTTAAGAAAATAATCATGTCATTTGAAGATTTAGAGATGAGGGTGGTCATGCCAATTGATCCACTGGACGGACAGAGATATGTCGAACCAGTAAGCAGTGAAGGACAAAGTAATTATTTGGATCATATATATAGCATTGTTTCCTCTCGATATGAATATATAAATATAAAAATTGATGGAAAGTTGAGTTGGAGGAGTGTTATATCTTTTCCATCTAATTTTGGAGAAGCATTAGAGAATTAGAAGAATTAGATGCATGAAGTTTCCATGAGAATACGTGGAAGAATTACAAGATCCGTGCGACAGGTAGGAGCTCAAGCAGGTGGGCTTCCTACATATAAAGGTATGCCTAATATTGCATCTTTTTTAGCACAATTTGAAGTAAGAGTTACCGAATCGTAGAGATTGTCCACCCTTGACTTTGTGTTGAAAGATAAGCCCTCTAGATGGTGGGATACACATAAACAATCTATCTCCAAATGGTCGCAATGTAAAAGATTGATGGACATCATATTTGGAGACGAGATCAGTTATATAAGCTACAAGTATGCATGATTGTAAAATCCTCTTGAACATATTGAGATTTGTTGTAGGACATGGAAGAAACACCCATGAAAATAATGGGTTCATAACTTCATACATACGTTCGATATGGTACCAAGGAATTTGTATACATATATTTAACTATGAAGAGGAAATCTTGATTTAGAGGAGATGGATACTAGTTTCACACATACATTCCAGTTCATAGATGATCACCCAACAATTGTTGTTGCACTGTAAGTAATGGAGGAGAAAATATTTGAGGAAATCCCTGTCATAGTGACAAATTCCCATCAATGCAGCATGACAATCCACCATTGGATGGAATGCTACAATGTGACGAGAGAACTAGATGATTATGACCCACTCGATATAAACATACCTGAGTTAGAAGGTATGTGTTAGGATATTTAGACACTTAGGAGTTAGTTAAGATCAACTTGTGTAATATATCCATTAGGTAAAAGTGTGTTTCTTTAGTATGCATTAGTATGCATTTGTAAATATTCTAATCCGACGGTCATGATATGTTCTAGACATAGAGTGATCCGACGGTTCAACTTCTCTTAGATCATACCTACCATTGATCCGTGGCTTAACACCCGATTGGTCTATGATCTCTATTTAAAGAGCATAGAGGGTCCTTGGCTAGTTGATCGATTATGAGAAGCTCATGTAACTTTCTTTCTTTTGCATAATAAATTGCTCCGAAGTAGCTATTTGGCCGGGGCCGTGGACTGTTTCCCTCTCGAGGGTTTTAACCACGTGACAAAAATTGGTGTATTGATCTGTGATCTGTTTGTGTGAAGCGGATATTCTTGGTGTTCGGTCCTTTGGAAGTAACCTGTGTACCCTAACATGGTATCAGAGCTTTTATGAAGAGCCGCTTTCGGTTTTGATCAAGATCTGGAACCGGTGTTGCCGAAACTTTTTTAAGGGTTTCTGGTTCTGGATTTTCTGTGCATTTGTGGCCTGTGGGAGCTGTTCCATTGCGTCCAGAGCGCCGTTTCCATTTGGAAATAGTTTTTGTTTCACCGAAAATCGTTTCCGTTTGCTCCAGAAACACCCATTTCGGCAAATCTGAAGGTATAATGTTACAGTGACGGTTTTTTTTTTTTAATCTCTCATATATTTATCAGTTTATTATTAAGATCCTTTTGTTTTAGTCTCGGACCGTTGCCTTCCCTGGCTGCGTATTCTCTTTGCCGTGCACCTTGCGCGATCGCGGCGAATCAGAAACAGTGAGGGAAAGTTTTTTTTTCTTGTCTTCTCAGCTACGTATGCTCTTTGCCGTGCACCTTGTGC
>LPNX010557512.1:0-11560 GCA_001517045.1 Pseudotsuga menziesii
AACTGTTTTATTCATTCAAGATATAAGATGAAGTGACAAATCATTAGTATAAGGAACAAGATAGTAGGTAGATAGATCCATAAATTTATGCAATGTTACTTGATTGTAATATAAGAACTACAAAAACTAACAATCCATTCTCATTTGGATGAGAGAAGAACACATGTTGATAATGTAATGACCGATTATGTGAAAAATATAATGTCTTGTTGTATATGTCCACATCTCCTTGCTTACCTTGCAACACGACGTTCTTTTATTGGACCCCGAGGTATATATCATTTAAGGACATTTTGTCAGTTGCTAAGCTCCATAGGATTTTGATGGAAGAGAGTCTTCTATTGGTTCCCAGGGATTCCAAGAATTTAACAGTTCAATGCATTCCAGTCGTCGTTCAAGATTGAGAGAACATTGGATTGCTTAGGTTTTTTAGGTTACGTCGAGAACCACCTTCGCAATTCACAAAAGCCATCCGAATAGACCAATGAATCTTCATCTGCAAGGGGATATTGGCTGAAAGATCCAGCAAATATAAATATGAGGTGATGCAGTCGTATGAAACTTAGCTTGATTGTGGTTGGTCCAGATGGAAAAACTCTGACAGATAATGCCAGAAGTGCAGTGTCCACCCATGGAGCCAAGGCGTATCCCTTCACTGATGCTCATCTTGAAAGGCTGGAGAAGGAAATTGAATAGATGGTTGAGAAATCACCCAAGGAGATGAGGTATAGTCAGCATAAACACCCACTTGTATTGACACAGACGCTTGTATATGTTTGTGATGGATGCAACGAAGATGGCACTGCATGGTGCTATTATTGCAAAGATTGTGACTGCGATCTTCATGTGACTTGTGCTTTGAAGAATCGACAGGATAAGGGACAGGACACAGATACTGCATTGGATGACAATGGCAAGCCTGCAGGAGTAATTTGTGATGGAGATGAAAGGTGCTCATTAAACATGATATGCTGAAGGGTCTTCAATTTGGTGTTGTATAATGCCTGGTTATTTTTGGATAGACAGTTATGTAACTGAACTTTGTTAAGTGGTGCTTACTTAGTAGTGTCAATAAATAGATTGAGTACTTCATAGTCTATGCTCTGGCTCTACTGTGGGAATTCAAGATGACTTTAAGGAATGTATAGTGGTGGAGTTTGCTTCCACATGTAGATTCTTTTAAATAGTTTGCCTCTGCTAAATTTCCATGTTATTTTGTAATCAGATGTGAATTTTTAAAAGGTACATAGTCATGGAGTTTGCTTTGCATCTGTAGATTTTGTTATTTTCTAATCAGATGTGAATTTTTAAAACCTGCATAGTGATGGAGTTTGCTTTACATGTGTAGTTTTTATTAAATAATTTGCTTGTGCACTTTCAAAAAATTGTTTCAAGTGAAAATCAATTTATAATTGGTTTGATGTTATTATTTCAAACAAAGTTTGCTGGATTGTTAACCACAATATTTGTGTCCAATTTAAGTTGTATTTTTGTGAGGAGAGGCATACTTATTTAGATAATTGGATGTCTCCTTATATTTTTTACTAGTAAAGCAAGATGGATGGCCTAGACACTTCTAGATTCCATGAAGGTCAAATCAAATCCTAGAAGTGGAAGGCTTTGAGGAAGAAGCTTTATTATTGCTATAACTAACATGATATTGTTTTCTTTGCAAACTTAGGTCCAAGAATATTTTAGTTAGATGTGGTCATTTGTGTTTGCTCCAAATAATACACTTTAAACATAGGTATTTCTAGAAGCTTTGTGAGTTTAAGTCATCTTACTAATAGATTCTCTTGATGCATAACAGGGTTGAACCTTTTCTTCATGGACAATTTGAATTTCTCTTGATACATAAGATGGTTGAACCTCTTCTTCATGGAGAATTTGAATTCAGACCAATAGGTGATTGATTATCTTCAATAAAAAAACATATTCTAATGGGTTTGACCAATAGGTGATTGATTATCTTCAATTAAAAAACATATTCTAATGGGTTTGACCAATAGGTGATTCATTATCTTCAATAAAAATACATATTCTAATGGGTTTGTTGATAATCGAGATAAATTTATTTCATATCGACCTCAATGGTTAGCATATTGTTTATATTAGTTACTCATGTCGAGTTATAAAGTATGCATCAGAATTGTGTAACCAAAACTTGAGTTTCTCACTATTAATTTTTAAATTGAACTTTGGGATTTTTACTATTTCTTCTTACTAAAAGGAAATATATGGTAATAAATTTTCCCGTTGTCAATTAAGAAGTTGATGATACTACTTGATAAGTGGATGTGATGCCAAGTTGATGAGGAACACTAACACTATAATGATCCCCATACCAAGTGAAAGAAGGTATTGATTGCTTCAAATACATAATTGCACAAATCTAAATATTATCAAAGAGTGTAGATCTACTAGTTTATAAAAGGCATAAACCTTTAAAAAAACTAGATTTAAATCCTTGATTTTAAGAAGCTTAAAAATATTAAATCTAATAAAGACAAAAAAATAAAAAAATAAAAAAAAATAATTACATCTAAAAATCATAATCAAATTATGGACAATCTCAAACAAATTTAGAGGACAATAAGATGTCACAACAAGAATTGTAAAAAAAATTATAGAGGACAAGTTTGCAAAAATCTGGCATTCAAACATTCGACAGAAGATCAAATGCTTTATCTGGTTGGCATATAACAAGAAATTGAACACTTGGGAACACTTCCAATCTATATGTTTTTCATAAAAATATCTCAAAAATCTCTCTCCATGATCTAAAGAAACCCATATTGTCATAACTATAACCTTATATAGAGTTCATCAATCTAAGAGAGGGAGGGAATCACCGAGACAGTGATCCAACTGTAGAGGGGCGAGAGACCCTAATCAAAGAGCAACTTCAGACAAGGAGGCACAGTCAAAGAGAGGGACGCACTCAGTCTAAGGGGAACACTACCCAACTATCCTTCGGAGATTAGACTTGTGCATCAAAGCCTTTTGGCTCAGAGATAAGTCTATGTTGGATTGATCTATTGTACCAATTGTAAATTGCTTGAAGATAATAAAAGCTATTATATCTCTCACTGGTTTTCTAGCAAGTATTTTTCCAGGGTCATTAGACCAAAAACTTTGGTGTCAATTTTTATGTGTGTTTGCTATATTGGTTAAAAGAAGTGAATTGATCTCATGTGTTTCAGTTTCATGTCATAAATACTTGCATGTGATTTAGAGAGACCTAAGACCAAGTTGGGATCAAGTATTTGAGAGAGATTCTGAAAATTTCACATTTAATTAGTCATTTTGGCATTTTCACTCCCATTTTTTCTATGACACCTCAGGGTCCAAAACTCACAAGTTAAAAAAAAGGGAACTTGTGTCCAACTTTCAACTTTTCGATCGTTGCCATTTCAGAGATACACACGATGTAAGTCAAGCAATTTGAATAGCCCAAAACTCCTCATCAGACAGGCCTTTTTCTAAACTATCAAATAGTTTCAAAATAGATTGGTTGGTTAACAAAAATTCTTATGTGTTTCCCAATGATGTTCTTTTTCTTATTAATAGGCAATGATAGATACTAGACTACGTGTTCTCACTTACCTGCTAACAATTACCATCACGGCGTATTATTGCACCTTCCTTGGGGCAATTGCTAGTATATTCAAATCAAGAAAATAAATTTGAAACTACATTCAAAACCAAAGATGGATTTTATGAATGGTTCACGATGCATTTTGAGAAAATAAGTATGTAAAATAAACTCATGTTGATGATGAAAGTGTTTTTAGCATATATGCATAAATATTTAAGTTGTTTACCATATTAATTTTTTTTTTATATATACCTTAATGAAAATATGAGGTAGGCATTCGAAGTCTTTAGTAGAGAGCACTTCTTCATCTATATAGATAATGTTCCTTTTGGAGAAATTATTTTACTTTATATTTTTTACATAATAAGAATGCCTGCATAATAAGAAGGTAGATATATAAAACGTAAGGCTATGTTAGGTTGGACTTGATTGGAAAGTGTCATTAAGTTACAAGTTTCCATAAATTTTAAAATGTATGTCTAAAGTTCATCTAATGAGTCCAACAACATCTTCTCAATGATAATAAAGTCCATGAAATCATAAACATTTTGGTGGTCATTGCAAGTGAAATGGAGTTTATGTTGTTTAAGAAGAAGAAATTAAGCAACAATGTTTCCATTTCTTGATTTTTGAATTGTATTTTCCATAATCCATTACTCAAATTTTCAATGGTATTTGTATTAGATAGTGATGAAAGCGAAGTGACTATGGGCATAGTATTGTTCCAGATAGGTGGAATCCTGTGGCATATTTTACAAAGAAGTTGAACAAAATGCAAGTACTTGGACATTATTAATATTTCTATGCAATAATGTGTGTGTGTGTGTGTGTTACGGAGCAACAAAGTTTATTAATATTCATTTAAAATTATCATTAAACACTAATTATTGATAACCAAAGTTTAAAATTGAAACAAAAATGCAAGAGATGGTTAAATACTTAGGTGAAATTTAAATAAAAGCATGTGAAATAGGTTTTGAATTTATTAAGGTTTTGAGTGCATGGAATAGAAATTTTCTGTAGATAGGAGAATGACGCAAGAATTCAATGTTACAATAAAATAATGCATAGATGGAGTATTTTCTCAGGAAGAAAATTTGTTTAAACTTTAAAGGGATTATGTTGTTGATTATTTTTAGGTTGGATGTGTGAGAATATACTATATGAATTGCATAATCGAGGATGAGGAGGACACTTTGGTTAAGATAAGAATATTTATTTATTTTACCGAAAGGGTATAATTAATTAAATTTTCATACATACCCGATCATGTTGTGCATCACAAAACATGTCATACATTAAAGGAATAAATTCATAACATAAGACTATTATACACACATTTGGTGATATTTAGTATGCATTTGAAGGATTTTTCTATGGATTCGTGACCCATATACTAAGAAGAAGGTGAGGGTTTGATTCTTTATTTGTAATAGTGGTGAATATGATTTTTAATATGGCATGCTTTGTACCTCAAAATAAGATCAATGATTTAACCTATTTCATATAGTTATTTTTTGAGGAGGTGATGCACATGCACAGGTTTTTGAAGAAAATTACATCAAATTATCATACAAGTTGGTTCTTTATGGACTATTTAGATAATACTATAGAAAAATATATGGACAATGTTGTAATAGAATGAATAACATATAGATCAATAGATTAGCTAAATTTGTAAAAAACACTTATACTATGAAACAAGAACTCGACACAGTTCTCATTTTTCTCTCTCCGAATAATTTTAGTAGCTAATTTTACCTCCATTTAAAAAAGGGTCGATACCAATATCATGCATTTTCATTTTAATGCATTTTTTGGCCCTTTGAATCATCTTCATTGTAAAATATTATTAATTTCTATTTTCAAGTGTGTTTTTTGTTGGAATATAATCCGTTGGGATTATACTCTAGTGTAAATATTAGGAATATGAATAGTTACATAGGAAGGTGAAAAGGCTGGTTGGAAGATGAATCTCAACCACCATATGAAATTTATAAATGTATGCATTAGCAATGGAATAAGATGAATTCGGGAGTTATTATCCAACAGTGGTATCAGAGCACCACCTGCCATAACTCCTGCTATTAAGTTTCAGTCCTGGCAGCCTGTATGCTTGCCAGTCCATTGCCAGATTTCCTGCTCCGCTAGTCTGCCTCTGCGTGCATTTCTCCTACAGCCTGAGTGCCATAAGTGTGTGCGTTATTTTGCAAAAGTTCTAATTTGAGGTATGAATGTGTGTTGGTTGCTACATTATTAATTATCCCCCAATTTCATGCACGGTTCGCACTGCTCTTTGCCAGAGCCGTTGAATTTTTGCACAGTCGTTTTGATATTTACCTAACCCTAATTTTGCATCAACGCTTCATTTTTCATCGACGTTTGAATTATTCTCTAGCTGCTACAAAATCCTATCCTGCAAGCTCTGTGAGTGCATGACCTGGTGTGATTCTCTCTCTACATACCTGAGCTGAGTCGCATCCACTTTCTCCACGATATCGTTTGTGTGCTCTTGCTTCCACTTGTACCTCCTATCACGACTCTCTTCACCCATCGCTACTCTCCTTTGGAGCTACTACGTGAACCCTAACTACTGTGCCTGGAATTACTCCTCTCTACAATCCCGTTAGTTGTGGACTTATTGTGATTTATGCTCAAATATCTGAAGTCGTATTTTTTAGATTCACAATGTAAGCTGCAAGTTAATATGTGAGTACTGTTTGAGAGCCAATATATTGTGTGTTGCTTCCTGCGAAGAAGAAATCTCAGTACTTAAAACTGAGAATATGTTGAATATGATGAGACTCGCGCTCTTAGTCAGTCACATGGAGGTAATGCATTTTGTTCATTACTAAAATTGCTCATTGGAATACAGAAACCCTAATTTTCTATGGTGTGTCCTCTCTAGGGTGGAAACCCTAATTTTATGTTGTGTATTGATATGATATTTTGTTGAAGATTGAAGTTGTATTGCTCATCTGTTGATGCGAGCTCTTTAAATACTGGTGACTAAATATTCTTGGTGGAGAATGTACAACTATGAAAAACTCACTCCATTTCTCAGTACGTGGAGTTGATGTATGAACAATGATTTCGATGAGCGATGACTGCTACGATTTTGAATCTCATCCTGGAAAATTGCTGTGACTTCCTTCGATTGTCCTGAAGAATGAGCCTGAGCCTGCACGTGAAGACTGAACCTACATGTGAGTGAAGAAGCTCACGCTTGTATTCAGCTTTGTGGCGTTGCGTCTGAGTCCATCCAAGCCTCAAGCTGCTTCTTTTGGGTGTGAAGGGCATTGCTGAGAATGTGTTGAGAAGATTGCATGTGTTGAGACCATCAAGGACTGTGTGAAGCTTGAAGACATTATGAAGACTCCATTCTTGTGAGATTGAAGCTGCATATCAGATCTTTGAGGACCGTGGAAGCTGAGAAGATTGCTGAAGCGTTGGTGTGGCTGCGTTGGTGTGGTATGTGTTGAAGACTAAAGTATTGGAGTTGAAGGCCGAGGCTCAACCTTCTCTAAGAATTGCTGTAAACTTTTGTTCCATCAGAGTTATTTCTTCTCTGTAGAGTGCTGCGACTTATGCTGCAAGTTATTGATGTAATTAAAAGGATCGAGATATGCTGCAATTTATTGATGTAATTAAAATGTAGTTCATATGTAATATCACTCTAGAATAAACAATAATCAACTGCATAATTTGATTGTAAAGTAGCTGCATTTTGAGTCCACTCATAGGCTCAAAACTGTGAGGAGTATAGGAGAAGATTGTTGCTGTTTGATGTGACCGCTTTGAAGACTGATTATCATTGGCATTGTTGTAAAGCTTGAGGAAGGTGGCAGAGACTTAGACCTGCACCTTTACTCTTTCTTCTTTTTCTCCTATTGTTTTAGTTGCAGATTCATCACAGAAGATGCAATCTATAGCATCTGTAGGAGAAAGCAGCAAGAGAGGCAGAGGAAGAAGAAACTTCAGAGGTAGAGGAGGCAGAAACAACTCCAGCAAAAGATCAGATTTGAAGTGCAAGTGTTGTGGAAAGATTGGACACACAACAGATCAGTGTTGGGCTTCGTGGGACTCCATCAAAGACAGACATAACCAGAAGAAAGATGACAGTAAGAACCAAGATGCTAGTAAATCTTCAGATTATGCTCATTGTATTGTTGCACATTGTAATCTTGGTATTAATGAAATGACTTCACTTTCATCTTACATAGAATGTTGGCTACTTGATACTGGTGCAACATCACACATAACTTTTAGAAAAGATTGTTTTGAAGAACTTAATGAAACAATAAATGGCATAGTTTACTTTGCAGATAAGTCAAGTCTTAAACCAAAGGGAATGGGCACCATTCGGTTGAAGATGCATGGATTACCTGATTTCTTGTTGAAGAATGTTCTTTATCTTCCAGAGTTGCAGAGAAGCTTGTTGTCCTTGGTGGAGATTCGACATCGAGGCCATTCCATCCACATGTTTGATGGAATTGTAGAAATAAGAAAGTCCTCTGACAACCAAGTCATCATGATTGGATACGAAGATGGGAAGCTGCTAAAGCTAAAGGGTTCATCTACAAGAGTTCAAAACTGTGCCTACCTCTCTCAGCATGGAGAAGGTAATTTGTCATCAAGTTTATTGTGGCATGCAAGATTTGGTCATTTGAATTATAACAGTCTTCATTTGTTGAGAAATAATGGTGTATTTGGTTTTCCCACCATTCCCAAAGAGAAGAGAAAATGTGATGCATGTATATTAGGGAAACACAGCAAGCTGCCATTCCATGAATCTAATTTCAGAGCAAGTAGGAAATTAGAATTAGTGCATTCTGATTTATGTGGCCCAATGCCAACTCCTTCTGCCAATGGGAATAACTATTTTATGACCTTTGTTGATGACTACTCAAGAATGTGTTGGATTTACACATTAAAGAAAAAATCAGAAGCATTTCAAACATTCAAGGACTTTCATGCATTGATAGAAAAACAAGCACAATCTAAAATTGGTACACTTCGTACTGACAATGGGAAAGAATACACTTCAAATGCTTTTGAAGATTATCTTCACCAACATGGAATTGCACATCAGACTACAGTTCCCTACAATCCTCAACAAAACGGTGTAGCAGAAAGAATGAACATAACCATAATGAATATGGTTCGCTTAATGATGTTTTTTAAGAATGTAAAACTAATGTTTTGGGGTGATGCAGTGAAATGTGCAGCCTATTTGAGAAACAAAAGTCCCTCAAATGCTCTTGATAACAAGACTCCACATGAAATGTGGTTTGGCCATCTCCCTTCAGCCAGGCATCTCAGAGTTTTTGGTTCCACCCGTTATGCCTTGATTCTAAAGGAGCAAAGAAACAAGCTTGGTGCTCGAAGCAGAAAATGCATTTTCCTGGGGTACGAAGAAAACTCCAAGGCATACCATCTATATGATGAGATAAAGAAGTTTGTTATTTCCAGAGATGTCATTTTTCTTGAGACTAATAAAAATGACCAGTCCATTGAGAGACAGCTTGATCATTTGGAAAAATATCCTCATCCAAAGAAATATTCTAAAAATGAATATGAAATTCCAAACCTTGAAGGGAGGGTTCCTATTCTAGATCAACCTTTGGAATTTCCATATGAAGCACCAACTCCCCCGCATGAAGAAGTTCCTGCTACTTCACCTGAACAAGAGGTTCAACTGGATGATGTGATTGAGAGAATTGGAAGACTCTCAATCAATGATGAAGCACCACCAGCTAATCAACTAGGACCATCACGAAAAATTCCTAAATGGGCCATAAAGACACTTGAAAATGTCCATCCGAATGAAGTTGGAAAAAAAAGAACGAGAAGTTCAAAAAGACATGAAGATGGAGGAGAAGTAGATAATTCAGGTGATGACATGGATGTATCATTTGATTGTGAATTTAATTTATCTGCTAAATTTGAACCAACTTCCTTTGAAGAAGCTTCTACTCGAGTTGAGTGGAAAGAAGCTATGCAGAATGAGTATGATGCACTCATGAAGAATGGAACTTGGAAGCTGGTTGACCCTCCAGTTGGAACCAAACCAATTGGCTGCAAGTGGGTGTACAAGAACAAATACAGATCAGATGGCTCACTTGACAAGCACAAATCGAGGCTTGTAGCAAAAGGCTATGCATAGAAGGAAGGAATTGACTATGAAGAAACGCTCTCTCCTACAACAAAATGGGCTACCATCTGTACCTAACTCTCTTTAGCTGCTCAGAATGGGTGGAAAGTTCATCAGATGGATGTGAAGACTCCTTTCTTGAATGGAGACTTGAAAGAGAATGTCTTCATGTCTCAGTCAGAAGGCTTTGTTGTGAAAGGAAAAGAACAAAAGGTATGCAAGCTTGTCAAATCCTTGTATGGCCTAAAACAAGCGCCTCGCGCATGGTATGAAAAATTAACCGAGCATCTTTTGAGGTTAAATTTCGAACATTTTGATCTTGATGATGCAACACTGTTTATAAAGAAAGTTGGAATATCTGTTGTGTATCTTGTGGTGTACGTAGATGATCTTTTGATGACAGGGAAAAATGAGAGCTATATAGCATCCATAAAGAAAGATTTGAAAAAGATCTTTGAAATGACAGATATGGGACATCTCCACTATTACTTAGGAATTGAAGTCACTCAACATCCTAAGTACATATTCCTATCTCAGAAAAAATATGTTGGAGAACTACTAGACAAATTTTGCATGACAGAATGCAACCCTATCTCTACTCCAATGGAACAGAAAATGAAGCTCACATCATGCGAAGGAAAAGAATTTGAGGATGCGACCAAGTATCGACAACTTGTAGGAAGACCTATCTACCTTACAACAACTAGACCAGATATTTCTTATGTTGTTGGCATACTTTCAAGGTTCATGCATAAACCTTGTGAAGGACACTGGTCAGCTGCAAAAAGAGTTCTAAGATACTTGAAGGGGACTCAAGACATTGGACTCAAGTACTCTAAGGTGGATGACTTCAAACTTATTGGGTACTCAGACTCAGATTTTTATGGCGATAAGGAGACAGTAGTATCAAATTCTGGATACACTATGAGTCTTGGATCAGCAGCTGTCTCATGGAGATCACGCAAACAGTCAGTTTTGGCAGATTCAACAACAGAAGCAGAATATGTGGCTGCAGCTAAAGCAACGAAAGAAATAGTATGTCTTAGGAAGATACTTGAAGATTTGCAAGAAAAACAAGAGAACTCCACTCCATTATTGATCGATAATAATTCTTCAATCAAGCTGGCTAATAATCCCCGATTCCATGATCGAACCAAACACATCAACACAAAGTATCATTTGATTCGACATCATGTAGAGGCCAAGATAGTCCATCTTCGACATTGTTCCACAAATGATCAAGTTGCAGACATCTTCACCAAAGCGCTTGGACGAGAAAAGTTTGAAAGATTCAGAAACATGCTCGGACTTACTAACACCCCTTCGGATTAAGGGGGGGATTGTTGGAATATAATTTGTCGGGATTATACTCTAGTGTAAATATTAGGAATATGAATAGTTACATAGGAAGGTGAAAAGGCTGGTTGGAAGATGAATCTCAACCACCATAAGAAATTTATAAATGTATGTGTTAGCAATGGAATAAGATGAATTCGGGAGTTATTATCCAACATTTTTAGACATTTAACAAAATAACATACATTTAGAAGCAAGTTATATTGAAAATCATATACAGTTTGCAAATTTTTCTTTAAAATAAAAAATTTTATAGGAAAAATAAGTCCTTTTTATTGACAAAATTCTAAGAAATCCTAGAAAATCAAGACATTTACAACCATTTTCAATAGATTTTCATAGAATTTTTGTATAAAAATGATACTATTTCATACTATATTCGAAAATGTTACGATTCACATAAATTCACAAAAAACTATACCATATATTTGTAAATAACATGTTAAAAACAA
>LPNX010557563.1:5658-71326 GCA_001517045.1 Pseudotsuga menziesii
AGGTTGCTACCACATCCAGAAGTTGCAAGATGGGAGTCTGTTAAACCAAGCCGTAGATCCCGAAGGAATATTACATCTGAAATGATGGGCATAAATGTAGACTCAAATGGTGCGCCCATTGATAATAGAGAAGAGTATGGGTCATCTACATCTTCATCAAGTCCTTCATCTGTAGAAAATGTAGATTCTGATGGGGTGTCAGAATCCATGGATGAATTTGAAGAAGCAGTGTAAGTTCTTTTTATTAGTATGATTTTTTTAATTGAAACTCTACAGGATTTTTTGATGATCGGGTGTCATAATCCATGGATGAATTTGAAGAGGCAGTTAGATGCTTTTTACTAGTATGATTTTTGTAATTGAAACTCTAGAGGAGTTTTTGAATATTTATATGAACCATTTGTTCTTGTATGGTCTAATATATTATCTCATTATGAATCAAATCATAATTTCTTTGTTTCTATATGGTTATAATGGTGAAATTATTAGAGAAATTTGTTTTTCTTTAATATGCAATTTTCTAGAAAGTTGTAATTTATCTCTTCAAGAATTTTTCTTTTTTTCCAATTTAAGGTTGATTTTAAAGTTTTGTTAAACAACAATATGGGATGTTTAGTCCATGGCTCTATTTTTTACCCTAAAAAAAAAAACGTGTATACTGGTATCAACACGCTTCTATTTGGGGGGTGTTTTTGGTGTTTTTTTTGCAAAAATCATCGTTTTTATGGGTACAGTTCTCGTTCATAGTATATAGTTCTCATTTCATAGTATAAGTGGTTTAAGGAAAAAGTCACTAGGGGAGCACTTTCCTAGGTACAAAACTAACAATCTGGTATAAATATAATGCTATGAAATATCCGCTAATATAACCCTCTGTATGGGTAATAATATCCAAGATGTGATCATCCCCACTTGAAAGCATCTGCAATACCTATGGAGTGATCCTACATGGGAACTCTAACTAAATCCTTTTGGGCTACACCTCCCCCACATGTCCATATGCACACCCATCCTCAACCTAAGAGGAAGGTGGTTGAATGATGTCTTAGTGTCGAAAAACCTCTTTAAAACAAACGAAATAACTTTGAACAAAAATGGAAGACCATCCTCCCCTCAAACAAAGAACGACAATGATCCATAGTTAAATGAAAATGTCACAAAAATGTACAAACCACCTAATATATCTATGTATGTATAGTAAATAATCTACATAATATAATAGAGATCAAATAATGTGTTGTCAAATAAGTGGTGTAATGTACCTCTGTTAAGACCAAAAGTGAAAGGCACATCACCTCCTATGAACTAGTTAGATGCAAATCCAACTGGGAAGAAACAACCTAGAAATAATTACGGTAAGTGATATACTCACTATCATATCTCTTAACAAAATATAATTGTCTCACTCCCGCAATGCTAAGTGGGAGATTGAAGAAATGGAGAAAATCCTCTGCTCTCCTAGAAAACTCAATAATGAGTATATGTCCTCCTTTTTTGGCTAATACCATAGATGGAGATCAACCCTAGTGATGAATGATATTCCTTTGAACCATGTTTCCCTTGAGGGAACTAACATCCTGATAAACTTGAGGAGGCCAACATTCCTCAAGAGGAGATGAGTCAACACTATAATAGGTTGAGGGTATAAATCCCTCTCCCTATCTCAAGCCTCCCAATCCTATAAAAAAATATATGGGTCAACATGTTGTTGTTTCTCATGTCATTGTCACTATCTTTAACTTACATATAGCTTTCATTAAAATTTAAATAATTTGTTTTTTGTAAAAAATTGTCTAACACTATCAACGCACCTTTAAAAATAGATTGCACCATTAGCAGTGCTGAAAAGTATAAAGTGCCATGAAAATGGCACTCAATATTTCACATTTATGCACACAATGATCCTTGGTGCACTTAACATATACATGTGCACCATCACTAGTTCCTCCATACATCCAAAAGTGCACCAACTATTTATGACCCCACGGTCAATACCATGGACAATGCATTTCTACCGAAGGTATGCACCACGTGCAATGAATATCCATCATAAAATGCACCGTACAACCAATTTTATACAACATTTATCTACATTTCACCACTATGTTTCTAATATCATTAAGCACCATTTTTTATGCTTCCCTATGCTATCAAATGCACCAGATAAATGAAGAATATATTTAATAAATGCACTTATCAATGCACCTCACATAAATAGAAGCACTATTTACGGACAATCTCAACCACACCAATTAAGTTAAACATTTTTTTTTGTTTTTGTTTTGTAATAGAAACATGCTTTATATATATACAAATGCATGACGACCATTTCCTTTGTACATCATCTCAAAGTGCATTGATTATTTCCAACCTCACACTCAATTCCATGAACAATGTGTTTATAATGAAGGTATGCACCGCATGCAATACATATCTTTCATAAAATGCACCACAAAATGACATGTGTATGACATTGTTCTATGCTTTACCAATGTGTTTCTAATATCATGAAGCAATGTTACTGGTGCTTCCATATATCATCAAATGCGCCATATAAACAAACGAGGTATTCAATAACCTAGCTTACTGGTGCACCTCACATAAATAGATGCACCATGTATGGAGTGTCCATACACTCAAAACTAAACCTATTACATCAAAAAATTTGTTAAATTATATGTATTAGTGATGCAATTAATATATACATATGCATTGTACTTGGTTCCTACATACGTCTCAAAGGGCATCAACATATATGGCCCCACAAGAAAAATCATCAACATTGTGTTTATGATGACAATATGCAACCGATGTAGTGTATATCCATCAAACAACGCACTGCATGACTATGTAAATATGGCATATTTATGTGTTTTACTGGTGCATTTATAATTGTAGGAAGCACTAGAGAACATCGAAAAACCATGAGTGGTTTTCAATATCCCCATGTACTGGCACATTTTTAAAATAAGAATGCACTAGATACAATACACCCTATTAATGCATCAATGGGGGTGCACCTTGTAAATTCATAGGGCATACTGTATTTCTAGTGTGAGACAAACAACTTGAACACACCATATGAAATTTTTAAAACCTGAAAAATAAAAATGAAAAATAAAAGGTAAATTTTAATTTTAATATCCAGAAAATGGTATGAGGAGGTAACAAACATTTTACCTATTGTCTTCTTGGTAGAAGAAGCATGTTTTCCAAGTATACAAAGGAAAAAGTTATGGGATTGTTTTCCAAAATTTGAAATCCACATGCCAATCAAAGGGAGAGAGGAATGTGACAACTCAACAACATTGATTATGGGGATGTTATACAATGAGGTTATGCACTTGCGCTTCTATTGCTTGAATCAATGAAATCACACTACAAATGAAGTTATTGTTCAATATTTATTTATTTATTTTACCCTACCCTATTGTGTCAGATAATATAGTGCATTAGTGCATTTTTAATACTGATGCACATCATGGAATCAATTAAAAAAGGCCTAACCCATTTCATTATTTGGATAGATAACGTAGTGCATTTATGACACCCCAATGTACTGGGATATTCATGAAACATTTTGAAAAATATATAGATATTTTATTTCCAATAGTTAGAATTGACATTGTATCTTATATGCATATGCATCATCGTGTTTGTTGGCACTAAACACCCTAGGTATATGTGTGTGTGTGTGTGTGCACACGCGTATTCAGAGACATCCAATAAAATTAGAATGATACAGAGAAGATTAGCATGACCCCTGTGAAAGAATGACACACACAAATTGAGAAATGGTCCAATTTTTTTACCCCCAAGGGGTAGCTTAATTGGTTGGAGTCCAAATCCAAATACCATTTGATATTGAGGTCGGAGGTTCAATTCTCATGAATCCAACTCTCTAGGTCCTTCGGGGTTAGGCTCCCAAAACTAGAGATGATAGGGCAAGACCCCTTTAGGTGGGCGGACCCTTAGAATTATTACTATGGATGTAGCGAGCCATGACCTCTATTCTCAAGGCTATGAACCACATGATATATATATATAGATATATATCATTGTAATCGTTCCATGGGGATTTAAACACATTGGTGCACAATCTCATCTCTAGAACAATTGTTTAGTTGTACAGACATTTGAATTTAGTGCACCATGTATGAGGACACATCAATGTGCATATATCCATTCAATGTAATGTTTACTTTTAGAATGATTTTAATTAATATCAAACCTATATTTAGTAATAAGTATTTGATAGGAGAAAGTGTTTTTTACATTGTAATTCCTTGGTGCATTATCTCATGTTAGACTTACCAACGAGTGATTTCATAAAATAAAACAAACATATTTCCTCCAACAATGAGTTTTTTAGCATTCAATGCATGCAATATTTTACTACACTAGTGTGTCCTTTATGTTGATGCACCAATGCATTATAAAAATTTAAGAACATTGAAAGAAAACCTCTATTGAAACCTTTGTTCACCGACCTTCACTATAAACCAATAAAGGAGACATTTTGGGGATATGTTTTACGAAAACATCCACTAAAAGTTTTTCTCATTTTCATGTCATGCTCATGATTGTCGCTAACCTAAAAAAGGTACTCAATCATATGTGATTTTGGTATACTATCTCTAGTACAAGATTTAGTTGTGAATGTCTATACAAAACATGAATCATTTATAGACACCTAGTCATAACTATAGTACTTGCTCAATTTCCATTTTTGGGAAGAAAATGTGTAATTCTTGGAAACGTCTACCACTGATAAGATTGTGCCTCATTCTACTACCTTGTGAGACTATATAAATTGGGAAATTTTCCATTTGGACTTGTGAGAGTGTTTGATATGTCTATAAATATGGTTTTGAAACTTTGCCATGATTTCTAAAATACGGGCATCATCCTAATGCAAGTCAATCCTCTTAAGGGCCATGCCAAAGAAGAGAATAGGTTCATAGTAACATACCCATATCAAGTATACTTTAGTGATCACAACAACATAGTATGAATAAAAACTTCAATAATCACAACATTTAAACATTTTATAGCATCTTTAATTTAAATAATTTATCTATCCCAAATTTGATTTTGAAACTTAGGAAAATCGTTAATAATTTTACTCATTAATACACACAATATTTTACTAACAACAAAATCAACATCAATGTGATACACAAATACATAACATACATGAACAATGGTATCAAAATCGATATATATGTTAGATATACATCTCAAATATATTAAATGTTCCATCTCAAATTTGAAATTTGAGCGATATATCTCAAATTTAATTTAAAAACAAAGAAATCATTAATATTATAAATACAATTAACATATACAATATATTTTCTAAATAAAACATCAACATCAATATGATATGAAAATGCATAATATATATGATTGATAACATCATAATAAATATGTATGTCAAACATAATATCAATTCATGTATATATATATATATATATATATATATATATATATATATATTACATTGTAGCAATCAAATATATAAATGTGGTCAATATTATTATGAGCTATTTGGTCAACCATTAGAGCTAGAGACACCATTGCAGCATCAATACCTCCACAACCAAGGCTAAATGCATTAGTACCTCTACCATCAAGACCATATTAATTAGTACGTATTCTAGATAAAATGTAGGATGAAGTAATTGGTATATATTTCTTCCATAATTTATATCACCCAATGTGACCACCTCATCGATAATACCAATTAGTGTAGTGTATGTAGTAGTTAGTTTGTCGACTACTAGACGAAGAGGAGATGGAGGTTGGTTGGCTAATGGAGGAGGAGAGAGTGGTTGGTCAGCCTATGGAGGAGGATAGGGTATTCAGTTGGATCATGGAGAAGGAGACATGGTCGATCGACTAGGGGAGGAGGAGTGAGTGTTCCATTAGCTTGTTGAGGAGAAGAGGGTGGTTAGTCATCCCGTGGAGGAGGAAATTATGGTTATTCAATTAGTCGAGGGGATGGAGGATCACCAAACTCAATATATGATTAAGAAGAAGAAGTTTGATGAATATGGTATTCCAGCCTCCTCCTCTCTAGTAGTCTAATAACATGATGCATACATAACATCATATCATACAAAAGGGTATCCCATATACTAGAAATATTTGGATCCTATATGATATGTACCACTCATACAAGGGACACTCCATGTCAATCCATCAATGCACATAGTTGATCTTCCATCTCCTAGTTAATCTATGATCGAGATTCTATCACAGTTTGAATATCTATATTATATTTGACATAACTTGTCTACCTATAACATATCATTGTCCTGCATGGGAGGCGCCTCCCCAATATATGTGCAAATATTTTAAAAATAATTGACAACAATAATTATAAAATTTAAATAAATGTTATAATAAATTAAATGTGCATTAAATAAGATGAAAAAATGAAACTAAATTAATTAAAATAGTATGTTGATATTACATTTGGAATCTTGTGGGTTATCTAGGGTAAATATAATGTTATGACATCCCCGCTAATCTAATCATATGTATGGGTAATGAATAATATCCAAGGTATGATCATCCTCACTCGAAAGCATCTGCAATACCTATGGTGTAATCCTACATGGGAACTCTAACTAAATCCTCTTTGGCTACACCTTGCCCACATGTCCATATGCACATCCATCCTCAACCTAGGAGGAAGGTGGTTGAATGATTTCCTAGTGTCCAAAAACCTCTTAAAAACAAATGAAATAACTTTGAACAAAAATGGAAGACCATCCTCCCCTCAAACAGAGTATGGCAATGATCCAGAGTTAAATGAAAATGTCACAAAAATGTTTAAAACACCTAATATATCTACGTATGTACAATAAACAATATACATAATATAATAGAGAGCAAATAATGTGTTGTTAAATCAATGGTGTAATGTACCATTGTCAAGAACAAAAGTCAGAGGCACCTCGCCCCCTATGAACTAGTCAAATGAAAATTCAACCGGGAAGAAACAACCTAGAAATAATTAGGGTTAGTGATGTACTCATTAACATATCTCTTAACAAAATACAATTGAATCTCTCTTGCAATGCTAAGTGGGAGATTGAGAAATTTGAGAAAATCCTCTACTCACCTAGAAAACCCAGTAATGAGTGTATGTCCTCCTTTTTAGGCTAATGCCATAGATAGAGATCAACCCTAGTGATGAATGAGATTCCTTAGAACCATGTTTCCCCTTAGGGAAGTAATGTCCTGATAAACTTGAGGAGGTCAACATTCCTCAAGAGGATATGTGTCTACACGATAATAGTTTGAGGGTATAAATCCCTCTCCCTCTCTCGATCTTCCCAATCCTAAAAAAAATTATATGGTTCAACATGTTGTTGTTGCTCATGTCTTTGTCGCTATCTTTGACTTACATATAGCTTTCATTAAAATTTAAATAATTTGTTTTTTGTAAAAATTTGTCTAACACTATCAATGCACCTTTAAAAATAGATTGCACCATTAGCAGTGTTGAAAAGTATAAAGTGTTGGGCCCAGAAATGACCCCTTTTTGAACACTTTTACCTACCTCTTTTTGCCTCATCCTACTCTATTATGTACACAAAACAGATGCTTTTCCTTTACTTGGTCCCTCAATTCATACAGGTATGGTTAATCATTGTCTTATTTTATTAAGGCTTAGGATTGTTGTAACCAGGGCTTTACATCGTAAATTATGCTAACATATGGTGGTTTTATAAAGATAATTCGAGATGTAAAGGATACAGGTGTAGCGGGCCGAACACGCCAAGAGAGGGATGAACATTCATTGCTGAGATGATTTCCATCCATACCATAGTTTCCCAAAGAACGTGGTCCAAGGATACCATTCCACGCGAGCTGTACAAAGGTAGCTGTAACAGGCTGCAATAGATTTGGAAGCAATAGTGTGCCGCTGCCTAAAAATAGCTATAATCCATGGAGTATCTTCTCAACTAATCACGATCATTATTTATGGCTTGAGTAACAACCTTCCTATATCTTTTGCTTTCATCTTGCCATGATTGTAACAGTTTATCATAATTGGGGCATCCTGAAGATCAGAGATCTTCATGGCTACTCTATAATAGTGGGAAGATGTTATGATTGTAATTGTATAAATATTGGGAACTATTCCGAGCCAAGGGTTGAAAAATTAATCAGACTATTGTACCAGTTGTGACTGAGGTTGTGTGTTCATTTTCCATTTTAATACAAGGAGTTTGATTCTTCAGATATTGGTGTTCTAATGTGTGTTACTTCCAACATCTCTGTGTGAAGGTTGGGCCCACCTTCCCACAGGGATTGTTGAGTTAATTCGGTATTTTATTTATTCTATTTTGTGGTTGGATTTTGTGATAATTTCCTTTATTTACAGCAAGCTGCAACAGTCATCGATTTGCGTGTCATTTGAATAATTAGTAATTGCATCCTCTATAAACTGCAGTGGTGTGGTGTGCCAGTTGACTATATAGGTTAACTTTATTTTATGCAACTATGTGATAGCTGTGACAGCCCTGTTCATCCCTAGTTGCTTCGTTGTTTTATTTAGATCTTTGTAGTTTGTTTCTTCACATTTATAATTACAAAACGTAATTCATGTACTTTGAATTTCTAGAATAAGTTGAATTAAGGTAGTTGAGAAGGATCTTTAAATGGTTTGGTAATTAAGGATTTAACTTTCTGCAAAAGTAATCTAGATGTTATTTCCTGAATCTTTTCATTCTAGGTTAAAGATTGTAAGAAGGTATTTGTGATTGCATTCTTAAGAAGGTAAGTTGGATTAAGTAGATTATGGGATGAGTTTGGATGACTAGGAAAGTAGGGTCATTCATTTACAACATAAACTACTTAGTGTTTAAAGCATATATAGTGCACATTATCCTTGAAATAAGATACTTCCTTGGGTTGACAATTTATATTGAACACTCTGTATGTTGGTTTTAATTAAATTGCATATAGGGTGCCCAACATTTTGGCGCCGTTGTCGGGGAGGATAATTATTAGACACTAGAGTAGTTGCATCCAGTAATTATATTTATTTCATTCTTCTTTAGTTTTAAAGTTTGCATGTTTTGGGTTGCATGAATACAAGAAGGGTACATCATGACCATCTTATAAATCCTAGAACCCCACAGAACACTAACATTGCAGGTGGTTGAGGCTGTGGGTTCAATCCAGCATTAGGAAGAAGAACATTCATTAACGACTTGGTTGATAGGACCAATTCTTTTACTGGGGCTCGCTATCAAGAAACATCTATTAGAAGAAGCCCAATTAACCTTGGAGTGGCAACGTCAATATCCACAGTGGAGAACACATGAGGAGATGCAACACCCCCAGATATCCCTGCAGAGGAAGACATAGTTAGTACTACGGGATTAGTTGACCGATATTTGATCTATCACATTAACAGGAAGGTTGTGATTGAAGAGGAATGGACATAGTTCCATAAAAGATTTAACGATCGGTGGAAGGATGAAGGGGATAAAATAGAGGAAGATATGAGCAACAGACACAATCCCAAGGATCACGAAGAAGCAATGGGTGAAAATCATCATCACGAGGGTAATTCCCCGCCTGAAGGGATGGTTGCTACACTTCAGTTCCCAATTCAATAGCCAGAAGGGAAAGCCCCCATGAAAAATATATCGCCATCGGTGTTGCCTCGCTTTTATGGAAAAGGAACAGAGGATTTGAATGAATTTAATTTTGAATTTGACATCCTCTGTCACAACTACGACTACACCACCAATGCACAGAAGCTGAAACTTTTTCCTGCCACCCTGAAGGACAATGCATTACGTTGGTTTATGAGCTTGGGAGGGGGAACTATCACTACCTGGGACCGGATGAAACATGTGTTCCTGGAGAAATATCAGGAGTATTTCAATACCAAGGACAAGAGAGAAGAACTGTTTAAAATGGTACAAAGGGACGATGAAAGCTTGGAAGATTTTGTTGAAAGGATTTTATATAATGTGCAGAGAGCTGGACAAGTTAATATGGGGTTAGATGTGCTTCAAATAATCCTACTTCGTGGGATTAGGGAAGATTTCCTAGACATGTTAAACATGTTGGGAAAGGGGGACATCTCCAAGGATTCCTTTGAAAATATCATTGAACTGTGCACAAGATATTCCAGGGGATCTTCTAGGAACAACAAACGGGACAAACGGGACAAACTAGAACATGATGTCTTTGACAGAACACAAAATTCATCTAATGGAGGAGCCACCCGAGCAAAAATAGGCAATCTCCTTGAAAATTTCAAGACAAAAATGATGAGCACCATCTCCTTGGAAATAGATGTCCTGAGGGAAAAGCAGAAACAAGCAATAGAGGATCTTAAACTTGGTATATTCTACCCTAAATGTAGGAAGAACCACCCTCTAAAGGAGTTCCCGCTCGACAAGGTCAAAGTGTGTTAGTTGTGTGAGCTAAACCATGACACAAAAGAATTCCCTTCACTACCTCAAGTGAAAGCAGTTTTGCAGGCATCAACTCCAGATCTGGAACCTGCCTACTTTATTGCATAGAAAAAAGCCCTGGTAGCCTCGAAATCAAGGTATGAATCCAGACTTGTTTCCATTTTTGAATAACATGAATAATTGGAATACTATGTAGCACATGAATACGCAATTCCCTTCATCATATTCTAACCCTCAATGGTACCCCTCTCAACCTCCAATGCAAAATTTTAACTCCTGGAACCCCTGGGCACAACCATCAAACCAACAAAATTCTTGGTCTCCTGGATGGAGGCACTTCCATCCAGGGAACTAGTTCCCCCATAACCAACCTCCTCAATAGCTTCCGCATCAAATGTTTCCTCATCAACCATACCCTCCTCAACAATATCCTCAGCCTTATCAACAGTCATAGCTGCAACTTCAGAATAATGTTGTCCCCAATATGCCGATACGACCATAGGTGCCTGCTCAACCTAACCCCAATCCAAATAATAAATAATTCCATTAGTTTGAGACTACCAACATGCCCTCTTACTCCATTACTCATGTACCCTGCAATGACATCCGCTTACGATTAGGGAGGGTAGTGGAGCCTTTGATCATTGAGGATGTTCCATCCTGTGTACATGAAGAAAGGATGAACCCACAGTATTAATCCAATATAGTGACCCCCATTATTGAAGATGTTGAACATCCTGCTAATTTGTTGGCTGAAACAAAAAAAGACACATTTATCGACACACAGCCTACACAGTTGATTAGGGAACCACCATACCCTGAATGATTAATATTACCAAAGGTAGTGGGACAACCTCAATCTAACCTCTTGGGAGAGTTAAAAAATCTTTATGTTAAAATTCCACTCCTTCAGGCCCTTCAAGATGTACCTATCTATGCCAGAACCGTTTGAGATCTGTGTACAAGGAAACCAGGAAGAAAATACAGGGATCCTCCTACTGTTCATATCATAGGGAAATTGTCTGAATTAATAATGGGGAAAATCCTCTTGTCCAAATACGATTATCCTGGGAATCCTACTGTCAATGTGCAGATTGGGAGCACACAAATACCCAATGTTTTGGTAGAATTAGGTGCAACGATTAACTTCATGACCATTGAAACTGTAAGGAAACTTGGGCTCACTAATCTCAGGCCAACTCCTACCGTTTTAGAACTGGCAGATATATCCACCATTAAACCTGAAGGAATCTTGGATGATCTTGTCATCTCAGTTTATTCTTGGGAGTATCCAGCTAATTTCTTGGTTTTACAACCTAAGTCGCAGCTAGGAGGACACCCATTGATCCTATGAATGCCCTGGTTAGATACAGTTGATGCTTGCATCAGCTGTCGGTCTAGGTCTATGACCATATCAGATGGAACCGAGATAAAGAACCTCACTCTCTATCCTCGAGCTCGACCGAGCTTAGAAGCTGAAACTCCATTATGGATGGAGCCAGAGGAAGAAGAGGGCGTTCAGCCATTATTAATGATAGGGAAGGCCTTGAATTTTAAGGATGAAACTGAAGACGATGCCATTAATAATTTCATCAGTGAACCCACTTCTGTCAATAAGAAAATTTATCAGATCCTAAATGCTACTCTAGGTGAAGAAGAAAAAGAAAATCTCACAAAGGAGACATTAGTCAGTGATACTCACCTAATTCCAGTGTTGAAAAATTTGAAAAGTGTTCCTATCGAGATGGAGTCTGGAAAAACCCTGAATATCAATCCCAATCTTACCCTAGATGAACAGGAATGCCTAATCACTCTCTTAAAAAACCACAAGGGGGAATTTTACTGGGAGTACACAGACATGAGGGGCATCCCTTCTAATCTATGCACCCATCACATTTATATCAAGAGTGACTCCCGTCCTATGTGCCAGCCTCAACGAAGAATGAATCCCAATCTTAGGGACATAGTGAAGGAATAAATTCAGAAACTCTTGGAAGCAGGATTTATATATCCCATTTCAGACAGCGAGTGGGTGTCTCCAATCGTGATAGTACCCAAGAAGAATGGTAAATGGAGAGTCTGTGTGGACTATAGAGAGCTGAACAAGGAAACACAGAAAGATCACTTTCCCCTGCCTTTCATCGATCAAGTACTTGACACCTTATCCGAGAAAGAAGTTTTCCTCCTTTCTGGATGGGTTTAACAGGTAAAATCAAATCCAGATTGCTCCTAAAGACCAGGATAAAACTACCTTCACCTGTCCTTGGGAAACTTTTGCATACAAAGTGCTTCCCTTTGGTTTATGCAATGCACCAGCCACATTTCAAAGAGCTATGATTGGCATCTTTTCAGAATTAATTAAAGATAGTATGGAAATATTCATGGATGATTTTACTGCTTATGGCAAAGACTTTGAAGAAGCATTGAAAAATTTGGAAAAGGTTTTAACTCACTGGGAACAGACCCATCTATCTTTGAGCACTGAAAAGTACCATATGATGATAAGTGAAGGGGTAGTGTTGGGGAATTTTATCTCTTTTGATGGCATCCAGGTAGAACCCTCTAAAATCAAGGTACTAAAAAATATACCTACTCCTGGAACTCAGAAAGAAGTGCGAAGTTTCTTAGGGCATGCTGGATATTATAGAAGATTTATAGAAAACTTTACCAAGCTTGCCTCTCCTTTGTTTTCATTGTTAATGAAGGATGTGCAATTTAATTGGAATGAGGCATGCCAGGAAACGTTTGTTAAATTTAAGGAGAAGCTATTCACAGCTCCCATCCTAAGAGGGCCCAATCGGACCCTGCCTTTTCACCTTTCTTCAGATGCCTTTGATACTGCCATTGGAGTAGTTTTAGGACAGCAGGATGGTCAAACACCTTATGCAGTTTATTATATTAGCAAAAACCTATCCCCTGCTGAACTTAATTATACTATTACCAAGAAAGAGTTTTTATCCATTGTTTACTCCATTAACAAATTCCGTTATTATATCACTGGATATCCTACCTTTGTGCACACTGACCACTTAGCGATCAAATATCTAATGAATAAAACTGTTACAAATGCTTGCATAACTAGATGGCTGTTATTATTACAGGAATTTGATATAACCGTTATAGACAGACTCGGAACAGAAAATGTTGTCGCTGATTTCTTATCTTGTTTTAGTAACAGTGATGATAATTTTCTTGTTGAAGACTCTTTTCCAGATGAACACTTATTTGTAGTTTCAGCTCACTCCCCTTAGTATGCAAATGTCTCTAACTACTTGGTTGCAGAGAAGCTTTTAGCACATTTGTCAAAAAGAGAAAGAGGAAAATTATTCAACAAAGTGCTAGGTATTGTTGGATAGAAGGTCATCTCTTCTACAAAGGCCCTGATCTTGAGATCAAAAAATTTGTCAGAGAAGATGAAATATTCCATATTTTGAAGGCCTACCATGACGAGCCTTGTGGGGGAAATTTTGTAGATAGGAGAACAGGGCACAAAGCACTGAGAATGGGATACTATTGGCTGACCCTTTTTCAGGGATGCAAAAAGATATGTCCGGTATTGTGACAGCTTCCAGACAATGGGCCAATCTAACAGATTGGATCAAATGCCTCTTCAACCACAACTGGTGGTTGAACCTTTTGACAGATGGGCCTTAGATTTTGTTGGTCCTATCAGCCCTCATTCCAGGCAGAAATCCTACATCTTGGTTTGTACCAACTACATAATGAAATGGGTAGAAGCTATGGCTTTGGTGAAATCCAATGACCAAGATGTGATCGATTTCCTGTATGGAGATATCTTTACCTGTTTCGGAGTACCCAAGGAAGTGTTTACAGATGGAGGACCTCAGTTTGTGTCACATCAATTTGAAGCTCTACTACATAAGTACCATGTTCAGCACCAGATAGATTCACTATACCATCCCTAGGCCAATGGCCAGGTGGAAAGCACTAACAAAGTTATTGAATCCATCCTTACCAAAATGGTCAGGAGCTATCGTAGAGATTGGGTTGATAGACTTCCGGAAGCATTGTGGGCATATCGGACTACTTGGCACAATACTATAGGTTTTTCTCCTTATGAATTGGTGTATGGGAAAAGTGTTGTCTTCCCCATTGAATTTGAAATCAATACTTTGAAGACAGCTATAGAGGTAAAATTAGATGTGACTGAAGCCTAGAAGAGAAGATTGAATCAATTGAATGAACTTGATGAGAACCGTTTAGCTACTGTGGATCAGACTGTATCAATTCAGCAACAGATATCCAATTGGCATGATCGATTCATCAAAAAGAAGGTATTCTATGAAGGATACTGGACATTATTATACGATTCAAGATTCAAAAGGGAATTCAAGGGTAATTTACGCACAAGATGGTTAATCCCATACTTGGTAAACAAAGTATTTGATAATGGCACATTCCGCCTGGTAACCATTGACGAGAATTGTGCACCATTATTTTCTAATGGTCACAAGCTACGGCTGTACCATAATCCCATTTCAAAAGACACATACACTTTACAGATTGCAGCTGATCTAGAATACTAGTTAGAACAAGGGAAGGAATCTTTCTCTGTCCCTGTCAATCCTTAGATAATCGCTGTAAATCTTACATAATTTTTTTTACATAAATAAATTGATATTTTTACTATTATTTTTATCTTTTTCCTTTGAACTTGATCCATTTTTTTAATAAAATGTGCAGGGATGCGCCTAAGGAGCAGTGGTCATTATCGGGCCTATCGACCAAGGTCGTCCTTTTGCAACTTCCTGCATCAGAAGCAAACTCCTTGAACAAGTTTGTTGCAGCTGCAACACTCTAATACTTTGCCTATTTTTCTGTTTTTCTTTTGCAGCTGCAACACCATGAAATACATCCCTTTACCCCATTCCGCGCAGCTACAACACCATAATAATTTGTTTATTTTTCCATTTTTCGGCACCTGCAACACCGTAAAATCCCTCCCTTTATCCCGTTCGGAGCAGCTGCAACACCGTAAACCGTTGCCTATTTTTTCATTTTTCAGCAGCTGCAACACTGCAAAATCCTGCCCTTTATCCTGTTTGGCGTGGTTGCAACTCCATAAACCGTTGCCTATTTTTTCATTTTTCGGCAGCTACAACACTGTGAAATCCCGCCCTTTATCCCGTTTGGCGCAAATGCAACACCGTAAATTGTTTCCTATTTTTCTGTTTTTCGGCAGCTGCAACACCGTGAAATTCCACCCTTTACCTTTTCTTTGGTAGCTGTGACACTGTTCCACTTTTGTCCATTTTTACCCTTTTTGGCATCTGCGACTTCACTAACATTGGCTGATTTTTCTCTGATTCAAGGCTACGACTTTGCCAAACTACTTGATTTCTCTCTGGTCCATGGCTGTGACTCGTCCATTATTGGCAGAACTCTTTGCAACCTTGGTTAGTGATTTCTCTAGATCTGGCCCCACTTTCTGACGCCGATGATTCCGATTTACTTCACCGCATTCATTATGTTTCCGATAAGATTGACAAGATGGTTTTGGTCCGTCGGCAGAAAAGGTCATTACAGCATGTCTACAATAATGGTTAAATTTAAATGGATGCACTTCACATGCTTTACTATTCTCAAAGGTCACTGTTCCTCGCATATTTTCACAGGTATGGTTATGATTATTCACTTGATTAAGTGTTAACTAGATTTCACAACATTAATCATACCTTCGTTTATGTCCCCATTATTACACCTGCATACCGTTAATTTTCCACTCGTACGACTTAATGGCCATTCAAGTTACCTGATAACCACCACCTTTCCTAATTTGGGATAAAATTCCAACCATTTCCATGCTCTGAAACTTTCCAAATTTACCCAACTCCACTCTCAGCTATTCATGCATACTCTGTGCTTTAACCTCCATTGTCGAGATCTGTAATTTGACAGACTGATAAAGAATTTTGAAGTTAAACAAACATGGGTATCCCAGCTCAGCATGAACCTCCAAATACCTGATAACTAAGAATAAATGCTGAAGTTTTCGCTATTTTTGAAGCTGCGGGCTGGACTGAATTCTTCCAACGCCTGAATGGGTTTCATCGAGAGACAACTCTACAATTTTCCTTAAATCTTACAGAAACCCACTCAGAGGTTCGGGGGTTATGCATAGAAGTATCTGAAGCAATTGTGGCTGAATTTACCATCCTTCCTCAGGTCGGTAGAGCCTGGTTTGGTCGAAGAACCCCCAATGTTGCTACAATACAGGATTTTCTAATAGAGGGGGAGCAAATTTGTTAGTCAAGGAGAGGGATAGTGTTATAGTCACTGCCTCGGCCATGGGATCAAGTAGTAGTTTTCCTTAAGAAGTATATCACCTGTGAAGGTAGGTATCAAACTGTTTACTACTTTGAATTTCCTCTATTATCTCATCTCTGTCATAGGGCCTTACTAAACATTCCATTTTATCTATTCAATGACCTACACCATATGGCAGGATTTGTTAGAATAGCCAAGCATCCAAACTCCTCCCTTACCCACCATGGCCTAATCAAATTAATAATTTTATGGGCCTTAGCTCAATAGAACCAAACCTGGGATCAATTCACAGGTCAAATCCAGATAAACCAGGAACCTGCCCTTTTGCCTGGCGTTCCAATAGAAGAAGAAGTAGAAGTACCTGTACTCGTGGGGGCTGTTCAAAACCAAGAGGACCCTGCAAATGAACAGTTGGGGGGGAATGAAGAGCCACAGGAGGATCGAATTCCCTCCAATTTAGTTGGGGAAGGGAATGAGACTAGATCAGATGATCAGTCAGAAGACCCAACATAAGAATTGGGGGAAATTGCACAAGAAAACCCTATAGAGAGATTAAATAATATGGAAGCTCTGATAGCAGAAGTTGAGGTTGGAGCAGCATTAGATATTGCAACAGCTGAAGCCGAGGATGTTAGAGCCATGATAATAGAAGAAAACACAAATGTGTTGACCATTGAATCTTCCCCTGAATGGGGAGGAACTCTGATTGAGGAAGAACAGGAAAACGCTGAGATAGAGGATATCCCTTCTACATTAGCTGCAAATCTAGAGATTCTGGCACCACAGAGGAAAAGGAGGAGATCAAAAGAAGAAACATAGGCATCACCACCAATAAGATGCAAAAGAACCAGGTCAGTTGCAGCAGTTGAAGCAGCACGGGCAAGATGGGAAACCATAGAAGCACAAATCGAATTTCCCATTCTGGGACCCAAAGCAAATGATGCCCCACAGGAATTGGCTGCAGAAGAACCTCAAATTGAGGGAATTCTGTACGAAAATGGTTTATTAAAGGAAGAAGTACAATCACTTTGGAAAGAACTAGAAAATTGGAAGGAAGCATGCAAGAAGCAGGTGGAAAGGAAGTTGCACACATTGGTTGAAGCTACAAACCAATTAGAAGGATAAACTCCTGCTGAGGATGGTGAGGAGGAAGAAAGAGTGGTTTTCCCTGTGTGTGGAGAAATCTTTAATCAGTCAGGCTACAAATTCATAGTTCATGCCTTTGTGACACAACAGCCCGTACTTCCAGCTGTGGAGGAACAAGGACAACCTGATTGGAAGGATGGAGAAGCTCCCCAAGAGAAACTCCAGCAAAGGGAAGTAGTAGATAAATAGGGTACTGATACACAAGAATCGGCATTTCCTAATATTCCTATTGAATTTACCACCCAAATTGGGATAGGTGAACCAGAGGCCGAAATTAATCCTAATTTTATTGAAGAAGTTTGCACTGTGACTCCTAAACCCTCCCAGGGCACATAACTAATAGAGATGGAACCTCAGTAGTAGAATGATGATGAGGTTGAGTAGGGTGCTGATACACAAGAACTAGCATCCTTGAATGTTCTCATTGAAGTTGACACCCAAATGGGGGAAGATGAACCAGAGACTGAAAATATTTTGGAATTTAACGAAGAAGTCTGCGTTGTGACTCCTGAACCATCTCAGGACACATAGTTAATAGAAATGGAGCCCCAACAGCAGAAAAATGAGGAATTTAACTAGGATGTTGCTACACAAGAACCAACTTCCCTGAAAATTTTTGTGGAGGCTCTCAGGAAGCAACAAGAAATCAATCCCAAATTGGACATAATTCCTGATTTGGATTTGGGAGAGGATGAACAAATGCAATCACAATCCTCGGGGGATACTGAAATCCTTGAAGAACAGATCCATATTGTAGAAGGCATGGAAGCAACTCTACAACCCCAACAACATAAAGAAATAGAAGGGCGGGGCTCTGTTACACAAGAACCAGCGGCCTTGCATCCCCCTATCAAAGCTGCAGCTGACAATTAGATAGATAGGGAGATCAAAATTCAGGAGGAGGTTGTCACACAAGAACCAACACCTTCACAATCAACTACTAAGGTTGCTATAGGAGAACTCCAAAAAAAGGATGTTGTTACATAAGAACCAGCATCCCCAGAACTTGTTTCAGGGGCACCTATGGTTGAAGTTGCTGCAACAGAAATTAAAGGAAGGGATGTTGTTACACAAGAACCAACACCCTCATAAGCTATTTCAGAAGTACAGGATGTTCAAATTGGAACATCAGGTGATAAGGTATGGACTCAACTTCCTCAAAATTTTGTAAATTTGGATTCTAATAATGAAGAACATGTTGAAGATGAAGCAATCCTGAAACTGACAAAAGAACTCTCAATCCTGAGAATAGAAGTGAGGAAGTGGAGGAGTCAAGTGGAAAGATATCAAGAAGGGATGGTTTCCCTTACTGAACATAGGAATACCATCAGGGAATTGAAGGAAAAGTGGGCAGAAGAACTCATGTCCTAGAAACTCCGTGGGGAAGAGTTACAGAAGGAGCCAAGGGAGATGAAAACGTTTAAATCCATGCAAGTGGAAAAATATTAGCTGTATACTCTTTCTTAGGAATTATTGGGTACTAGAGTACCATCCTCCTCTTACCTTGTGTTTTTATTTCAACAGTTCATTTCATTTAAACTAAGGGCTGTAAAAGAAGGGAGACCATATGAAATAATGACCTCAGCTAAATTCCTGGAAACATTTCTGGAAAGTGACTTTGAGGAGCAGAATTTGTTGTGTGAGCTTTATTTGCATGAGTTGGCTTGTCCTTTGGACTTCCATTCAAATCCTATCCCTTTCTCAGGTGATGTTCAGCTAAGGCCTTTTGCCTCCTTTGTGAGAAATCATGTTCAGTGGGAGAGATCCTTCCAAACTTTCTCTCATAATGAGGCCCACTCTAAAATTTGGATTCGAAGCAAACCTCAGAATCCTCATCTTCTCCTTACTCGTCATCAGGGTGTACTTTCGTGTCCCATCCAAACCCAATGGATAATGGAACTTCAAGAAAAGGTTATTTCTACTTGTGTCAGCGAGATTTCCAAGCATCAACGATTGGCTTTGGAAGGTAGCCAGCATAGATGGCAGGTTGCCTCTCCAACCCTAAGAAATAGGGATCCCTACTATTACAGTAATTTTGAATAAGCACTTTCCAGGGTTGAGGGATATGTTGGATCCATGAAGGAATGTGGGGTTAATTGGCTGGGACTCAAATTCAAATTTCCTCTCATTTGGTGGCCAACAAAACTGTATAGGGAAGACTTCTCGTTAACAAGGGAGGAAGAGCAGAGGTGTTGGAGATACTGGGTTGTCCATAAGTGATTCTTAGAAAAACAGGGAACGGTTGAATTCCCATACAAATTTTCTTCCCTTGATGAACAAAGTACAATTCCATATTCAGATTTAGTAATGGAGGTTGTTGCATGGGGACATGCAACAGGACAGTTGGGGGGATATGTTGGGCCTGAAAATGACCCCTTTTTGACCACCTTTACCTACCTCTTTTTGCCTCATCCTACTCTATTATGTACACAAAACATATGCTTTTCCTTTAATCGGTCCCTCAATTCATACAGATATGGTTAATCATTGTCTTATTTTATTAATGCTTAGGATTGTTGTAATCAAGGATTTACATCGTAAATTATGCTAACATATGGTGGTTTTATAAAGATAATTCGAGATGTAAAGGATACAGATTTAGTGGGCCGAACATGCCAAGAGAGGGATGAACATTCATTGCTGAGATGATCACCATCCATCCCATCGTTTCCCAAAAAATGTGGTACAAGGATACCATTCCACGCGTGTTGTACAAAGGTAGCAGTAACAAGATGCAACAGATTTGGAAGAAATGGTGCGTTGTTGCCTAAAAATAGCTGTAATCCACGGAGTATATTCTCAATTAATCATGATCATTATTTCTGGCTCGAGTAACATCCTTCCTATATATTCTGCTTTCATCTTGCCACGACTGTAAGAGTTTATCGTAATTGGGGCAGCCCGAAGATCAGAGATCTTCATGGTTGCCCGATAATAGTGGGAAGATGTTATGATTGTAATTGTATAAATACTGGGAACTATTCCAAGCCAGGGGTTGAAAAATTAATTAGATTATTGTACCAGCTGTGACTGAGGTTGTGTGTTCATCTGCCATTTTAATACAAGGAGTTTGATTCTTCAAATCTCGGCATTCTAATGTGTGTTACTTCCAGCATCTCTGCGTAAAGGCTGGGCCCACCTTCTCACAGGGATTGCTGAGTTAATTAGGTATTTTATTTATTATGTTTCGTGGTTGGATTTTGTGATAATTTCCTTTATTTACAGCAAGCTGCAACAGTCATCAATTTGCTGTGTGTCATTTGAATAATTAGTAATTGCATCCTCTATAAACTGCAGTGGTGTGGTGTGCCAGTCGACTGTATAGGTTAAATTCCTTTTATGCAACTGTGTGATAGCTGTGACTACCTTGTTCATCCCTAGTTCCTTTGTTGTTTTCTTTATATCTTTACAGTTTGTTTCTTCACATTTATAATTGCAGAACGTAATTCCTGTACTTTGAATTTCTAGAATAAGTTGCTTAATTCCTGTACTTTGAATTTCTAGAATAAGTTTAATTAAGGTAGTTGATATGGATCTTTAAATGGTTTGGTAATTAAGGATTTAACTTTCTGAAAAAGTAATCTAGATGTTATTTCCTGAATCTTTTCATTCTAGGTTAAAGATTGTAAGAAGGTATTTGTGATTGCATTCCTAAGAAGGTAAGCTGGATTAAGTAGATTATGGGATGAGTTTGGCTAAACAAGAAAGTAGGGTCATTCATTTACAGCATCAACTACTTAGTGTTTAAAGCATATATAGTGCACATTATCCTTGAAATAAGAGACTTCCCTGGGTTGACAATTTATATTGAACACTCTGTATGTTGGTTTTAATTAACTTGCATATAGGGTGCCAACATAAAGTGCCCTAAAAATGGCACTCAATATGTCACATTTATGCACACAATGATCCTTGGTGCACTTAATATATACATACACACCATCACCAGTTCCTCCATACATCCAAAAGTGCACCAACTATTTATGACCCCATGGTCAAGACCATGAACAATGCATTTATACTAAAGGTATGCACCACATGAAATGAATATCTGTCATAAAGTGCACCATACAACCACTTTTATACAACATTTCATTACATTTTACCATTATTTCTAATATCAGGAAGCAACACTGATGATGCTTCCCTATGTTATCAAATGCACCAAATAAATGAGAGAGGTATTTAATAACTGCACTTACCAATGCACCTCACATAAATAGAAGCACTATGTACAGAGTGTGTGTACACTCTCAACCACACCAATTAAGTTAAACATTTTGTTAATTTTTTTGTAATAGAAGCATGCTTGATATATATACAATGCAAGTTAACCATTTCCTTTGTACATCGACTCAAAGTGCATTAATTATTTCCAACCTCACACTCAATTCCATGAACAATGTGTTTATAATGAAGGTATGCATTGCATGCAATGCATATATTTCATAAAATGAACCACACAATGACATGTGTATGACATTGTTCTATGCTTTACCAATGTGTTTCTAATATCATGAAGCAATGTTACTCGTGCTTCCATATATCATCAAATGCAACATATAAACAAATGAGGTATTCAATAACCCATCTTACCAGTGCACCTCACATAAATAGACACACCATGTATGGATGTCCATACACTCAAAACTACACCAATTAGGTAAAAATAATCGTTAAATTATATGTATTAGTGATGCAATTAATATATACATATGTCTGTACTTTGTTCCTCCATACAGCTCAAAGTGCATCAACATATATATCCCCACATGCAAAATCAACAACGATGTATTTTTTCACACATGAGAATATGGGCCTTGAACTTACTTTTTCTGTTAAGGCTCAGCCGGAATCGAACATAGGGCTATTGGGTTACATAGATCCGGACTAATTGGTACACCGTCCCCATCGGGACTAGTGTATATCCATCAAACAACAGACTACAAGACTATGTATATATGGCATATTTATGTGTTTTACTGGTGCATTTATAATTGTAGGAATTACCAAATCACATCGAAAAAACCATGAGTGTTTTTTAATATCCCCATGTATTGGCACATTTTTAAAATAAGAATGCAGTAGATATGGTACACCCTATTAATTCATAAATGGGGGTGCACCTTGTAAATTCATAGGGCATGCTGTATTTCTAGTGTGAGACAAACAACTTGAACACACCATATGAAAATTCTAAAAACTGAATAATAAAAATGAAAAATAAAAGGTAAATTTTAATTTTAATATGTTGAAAATGTTATTAGGAGGAAACAAACAAGTTTTACCTATTGTATCGTTGGTAGAAGCATGGTTTCCATGTATATAAAGGAAAAAGTTATGGGATTTCTTTCCAAAATTTGAAATCCACTTGCAAATCAAAGGGAGAGAGGTATGTGACAACTCAACAACACTGATGCTGGGGTTGTCATACATTGAGGTTATACACTAGCGCTTCTATTGCTTGAAGCA
Source organism: Pseudotsuga menziesii (assembly GCA_001517045.1). Lineage (NCBI taxonomy): Eukaryota > Viridiplantae > Streptophyta > Pinopsida > Pinales > Pinaceae > Pseudotsuga > Pseudotsuga menziesii. The sequence goes on from LPNX010557563.1 coordinate 29,019, forward strand.
ATTAAATCACACTAAAAATGAAATTATTGTTTAATATTTTTTATTTATTTTACCCTACCCTATTGTGCCATATAGTATAGTGCATTAGTGCATTTTTACTACTAATGAACATCATAGAATCAATTTAAAAAGGACTAACCTAATTCATTATTTGGATAGATAATCTAGTGCAATTATGACACCCCAATGTACTAGGACATTCATGAAAAGTTTTGAAAACAAAATAGATATTTTATTTCCAATAGTTAGAATTGACATTGTATCTTATATGCTTATGCATCAGTGTGTTTCTTGGCACTAAACAACCTAGGTACATATATGTGTGTGCGGGTGTCTTCGGAGACATCCAATAAAATTGGAACTATACAGAGAATATTAGCATGAACCCTACACAAGGATGACACACATAAATCGAGAAATGGTCCAATTTTTTTAGCCCCAAGGGGTAGCTCAATTGTTTGTAGTCCAAATCCAAAGAACATTTGATATTGAGGTCGGAGGTTCAATTTTCACGAATCCAACTCTATGGGTCCTTCAGGGTTAGGCTCCAAAAACTAGATATGATAGGTCGAGGCCCCTTCAGGTGGGCCCCCTAGAATTATTACTATGGATGTAGCGAGCTCTAACCTCTATTCTCGAGGTTGTGGACCATGATCTCGTTTCTAGAACAATGGTTTATTCGTATGGACATTTGAATTTGGTGCACCATGTATTAGGACACAACAATGTGTATATATCCATTCAACGTAATGTTTAGTTTTAGAATGTTTTTAATTAATATAAAACCTATATTTAGTAAAAATTACTTGATAGGAGCAAGTTCTTTTTACATTGTAATGCACTGGTGCATTATGTCGTGTTAGACGTACCAATGAGTGATTTCATAAAATAAAAACAAACATATTTCCTCCAACAATGAGTTTTTTAGCATTCATTGCATGTGATATTTTAGTACACTACTGTGTCCTTTATGTTGATGCACCGATGCATTATAAAAATTTAAGAGCATCAAAATAAAACCTATATTGAAACCTTTGTTCACCCACATTCACTATAAATTAATAAAGGAAACATTTTGGGGAGACAATTTGTGAAAACATCCACTAAAAGTTGTTTTTATTTTCATGTCAGTCTCATGATAGTCACTAACATAAAAGTGGTACTCCTTAATCATATATGGTGATTTTGGTATAGTATCTCTACTATCAGGATTTTGTTGGGAATGTCAATACAAAAGATGAATGAATATAGACACCTAGTCATAATGATAGTACTTGCTCAATTTCTATTTTTGGTAAGAAAATGTGTAATTCCTAGAAAATTCTACCACTGATAAGATTGTGCCTGTTTTTACTAAATTGTGAGACTATATAAATTGGGAAATTTTCCATTTGGACTTGTGAGAGTATTTGATATATCAATAAATATGGTTTTGAAACTTTCCCAATATTTCCAAAATATGTGCATCGTCCGCATGCAAGTCAATCTTCTTAAGGGCCACGTCAAAGAAGAAAATAGGTTCATAGTAACATACTCATATCACCTTCATGATATCAGAAAATCCAAGATGGGAGAGTTCCATAGAAAAAATTGTATGGAACAATGTCAGATTGCCACATTTAGGACATCTTCTTCCACTTACAAATATTTTACTAAAAAATAGATAGTTGGGAGTCATTCTACATAATATTATTGAAATAAAATCATACATTGTGAGAGGAGGAGGGTCACCTTGCCTTTTCCTTATGAAAAAATATACAAATGTGTCATAATAGAGGTGGAATTTTAGTACCAACAATAAAAAGTATCATAGATTAGGTTTGGTATAATATACCATAGTTTCAATTTATCAAACATGTTAAATGTCATTTGAACATTGTGATTACTTTCTTGAAATTTCTCAAATATTTCATCTTGCATCGTCTCCAAAAACATGTTTACAATCTCATTCTACATGCCTCTAGATAAGCCGCATTGCAAAAAATGATTCCAATCTAGCCTAACACGAGTGGTTTCTCAAAACTCTATCACTTTATATCTAATTTCTTGTATAATTCTATATTGGTAGTGTTTCCTACAAATAAGAACCTAACAAATAACTTCATTGTTTTCATTTATATAGACCCCAAATTTAGTGTGCCTCCACAATGTTTTTCTTGAAACATAAAGAAAAACATTAGGCAATTTTGACATCATTGTCACAATTTTACTTTTTAAAGTCGTAAATGTGACAACAACAATTGTAATCATCATGTGAATATTTTTAATATAATATTTTATTGTTTTTTCAAACAAACATAATGGTTTTGATACATTTTCTGGTATAGTCTCATGTGCATTTATGTGTTTATCATCTTGAAAACCCAAGAGCTTTGTTACATGTTTTAATTTTGTGTGAATTTTATCAATCCAATTAGAAGTTGATCTTGTGTAATCATTGTTTTTTCTAAAAAAATAACGTAATTATGTTACTAAAATGTTATTTGATGGTTTGATCAGAAACTAGGTCCCTAAATTATTCTCTTATGTTTGCATTCAAACTTTCTGAATTGTTTTCATATGTTTCAAAACTAGTACAACTACGAATTATTCTTGAAACCTAAAAGAAGGCCCTTTCCTGTGGCAACCGTTTTAGATTTTGTCCCTCTATAGTCCAATATATTTATCAGTTTCATGCTATAAACTTCCAAAGACCATGGCCCCTCATTTTAACTACAATGCAAGTAAAGTATATTACATTGGTTATAACATAAAAATAAATACTAATCTAGTGATAAAATGCATCAAAATTATTATTAATAAAATAAATGAGGAATGGAACTAATTTTCTTATTTTGCTTGAGTGTCATAGTTGCATTGTCACCAATGAATTGTGGAAGAAATACCCTATATTCAATCATAAATGGCCTTCATTGACAAATGGGTGAGTTAGATAATTCAGTAGAGTTCTTACAAACTTCGCTTGACTTGTTGTATGCTATTGTGAGAGGTGATTTGTTATTACTTGAAAACTTAAACACTCAATTTCGCTAAATAAAATAAAATATATCCACTTCATGTATTCAATGGCTATTTTCATGAGACTATTATTGAAGGATAATGTATAATATGTTGTGAGTAATATTTCATTTAGTGTAAGAGGTTTACATTAAGCAATAAAGGAGGCAGTACATACACTAACATTAAGAAACCTGGTCATATAAGCTTAAATTATACACCTAGATACATATTAATTTTATCGACGATGCAAAAATATCTAATCACCAATCTAAATTTGAACCTCCTCCTTTTTGACTATGAGACACCGAGAGGCACAAACTTGCATAACAATAAAGTTATTATTTAGTTGACTTGTTATGTTTGCATTGGTTATGACTTCCATAACCTCGTAATCCCATCAAATTTCCTAATTTTCTTGAGAAGGATGAGTAAGATGTTATCAATTTTATGTTGACCATGATTTGTCAATATTAGAGACTCTATGATTTTGCATAAGGATGGGAGATTCATAAATGGGTGATTGTTTGAGAGGTTGTGAAAATACTAGGAGGATTAGCACACTTGAAAACCTTTCTCTTACCACCAACCATCTTGCCAATTTTGGGCGGTATTGTAGAAATGGGTGCTACAATAAGCTTCGAAGTCACTAGTAGGAGGACATGGGGAGGATCTATAGGGAGAATTACAATATAGGTTGAGGATGTCGGGGGAAAATAAATATTGGAAGTTGTAAGGTACTATACATAGGTATCCCAAGGGTGAGTATTATAATGATCAATGTAGTCATGACTAGTCTCAATTACACTTAGTGGGGGTGGGAATGGGTTATTTGCAATGGAATCTTGTCCATGGGGAGATGTTGTGCCTAATGGGTGACAAAGAAAGGTAGGTGATGGTGGCATTCCTAACATAAGAGACAAGGTTGAAGGTGTCTCATATGTGAATACGATGGTGTAGATAGGTAAAAAACGTGTGGGTGGTGGTTGGTGTGGGTCATTAGGGAATTTCCCGGTAATGATGAATCTGTGTGGATAGAAGGACTTGTCTTAGTGTAATATTTAGTTGGTTCACTAATGTCAAGGGTGGAGAAGACAATGTTTAAGTTCATGATTGGATAGATCTTCTAGTGTGAAAGTTTATTGATCTTTCTATGATTCTTAATTGTCTTCCTATAAAAATGTAATTGGGCCTTCCCTTATGTTAGGTGATGAATTCCCTTAAATGTTACTAGTGAAGGTATCATAGAGAAATTATAGTGAAGGGATTCGAGGGCATATCCCAATTTCCAACAACTATATTTCTTAGGCATAATCATAATCCACAAAAGTCACATTATTGATAATCCTAGATTTTGGAGACTAAGATAACTTCCTCAAGTGTGGATAAGAGATTACTTGAATAGTTATGGATCGTAGGAAAAAAGTATTTGGATGGATAAAAAAACCTTAGAAAAACATCAGACCTATGATTTAGCATCCTACGGAACCACATTATATTCTTACCTTGGTTTTTGCATACTTGATATAGAACGATTTCGACTAGCTCTCTAGAAAAACAACTATGTTTACAATGATTAGAAATAATTAAAGGGCATTATTTGGATGCCTATCCTAACAATAATAACTTAGACTATTATTTATGGCATCGAGAAATGATTCTACATCCCAATATGGGGGAGATGTTGTCACATTATGTGATGCAGGAGCATCCAACTCGAAGTTCATTGACTGATGAGTCAAATTGCCTTGTAATCAAGTTCTATATGGATAGGGTTCGATTACAAGTAGATAGAATTAGTTTTAAATTTGTAATAAGTGTCAATTTTTCCTTTGTTCTCCTTGATCCCTGTGTGGATTTCTCAAGGATTGATCTTTGTCAATAGGGTTTTCTTTTATTAGGTTCTCAGGTCCAACTTAGTTGGATCTGACATGTTTTCTAAGTGTTATAAATTAATTTGAGTGTGATAGTTCTAGAAATATAGAAGGAGTGAAAGATGAGAGAATAAAGTGTGTGCACAGAAGGAGTGGATAAGTTGAATTCACTATGTTTGAAATTCTGATCAAGTTGAATAAAGAACAGAGGATTACATTCCGTGTGGGTTTTGATGGATTCTTGGTTTTATATAAATCTGGAGAGATATGAATTCATCCTACGTTCACTCCATATAATTCTGTGTATAAATTCTTTAGTTTTTGAGTTGCAGAGAAATTGATCCTTTCAGTGATCAATTTGGTGAGCTACGAAGAAAGATCTCAGAGAAGATTGAATGGCGAAGAAAAATTGCGACAAAAATCAACGGTTACAATCTATTCCGCATCTAGAGACATATCAACGACCGAGAGCTAATCCAAAAGAATAGACGGTGCAAAAGACTTTGAAATTGCAGAAATAGAAAATATGGAAATTGCGAGAACTCAATTTTTGATAAGTCAAGTTCTACAACCCACATGCGGGATAGACCGTTGCCGCCGCACTTAGTTGCGGAAGTTCAAAATTAAAAAGAATAAAAGTTGTAAAGCCGCATCCTGCAATCTACAAGTTTGCAGAAAAGGGGTGTTGTGGGAAACATCTTTTAGAATGACATTTAGGAAAAAGTTGAGTTGCAGAAAGGTGGAGATTGCGAAAAAGGAGTTGCGTGAAACGTCTTGCGGAACGACGAAATTGCGGAGAACCTGAGCTAAAGGTTAGAAAGAAAATTCAATCAGGGATTCAACCTGTAAGTTGAAATTTTGTGTCTATTTGGTCCTTGAGGCCATCAGTTTTGGTATCAAAGCAGGACAAACATTCTACGTAGTAGCTTAGTTGATCAGTTGAGTTTGTGAAGAAAGATACCACCAAGAAGGGGGCGCGTACATGGAGTTCCTGTAAGACGTGGTTGAGGAAGACAACTTGCAGAAATAGAAATGGAAAGAAACATGAGAATGCTGGAAGAAAGGTTAGAATCTATGGAAAGAAAGAACCATTAATACAATTCAGATGACAGTGATGAAGAGGTTGAATTTGAATCCTTTGAGGAAGAAGAAGAAGATCCTAATGAAGTTAAAATCTTGAAGATGTTGATGAAAACTAGTGGCAGACCAATAATAGAAGTACCTATGTATTCAGGTAACTTAAATGTTGAATAATTTATGGATTGGATTAATGCTCTGAATAAATACTTTGATTTTGAAGAGATATAAGACAAGAAGAAAGTAAGATATGCAGCTACTAGATTGAAGGGACATGCAGTTATCTGGTGGGACGAGCTCCAGATCCATCGAGAAAGAAGAGGTAAGAAAAAAATTAACTCTTGGGATAACATGTTGTATAAGATTAAAAGTCAATTTATGCCTAAGGATTATTAGTTAAATATTCTTAGACAATTACAGAACCTTAGACAAAAGGCTATGACAGTAAAGGAATATACATAAGAGTTTTTTAGAATGAATATTAGATCTAGACACACAGAGGGAGGTCTAGAAAGAGTAGCTCGGTATATCAATGGGTTGCGATATGATATACCGGATGAACTCAGTCTATTAAATTTGAAAAATGTAGAAGATGCATATCAGGTATCTTTAAAGGTAGAAGAAAAATTGCTAAGAAAGAAAAACCAGAGAAAAAGAGGAAAGAACACGGTAAGAGGCAAAGGTGTTCCAAACAAAGGAGGTAGAACTTCTAAAGATGAAGCTGAAGAGATTGGACATATGTCTTGGGATTGTAAGATGTTATACTTGTGGAGAGATTGGACACATGTCTTGGGATTGTCCAAGAAATAAATCTACATGTCAAATAAATGTGAATGTTACAGAGGCTCAGGAAGAATCAAAAGAGATGGTAGAGAAGCTGGGATTGAAGAGGATGAAGCATCCCACTCCTTACAAAGTATCCTGGTTACAGAAAGGACATCAGCTCTTGGTGAATAATAAGTGTAATGTGGAGTTCCATATTGGTACTTACAAGGATGAGGTATTGTGTGACATAATGCCTATGGATGTGTGCCATATAATCTTAGGGAGTCCATGGAAGTATGACAGGAAAGCTGTCCATGATGGGAGGAAGAATACTTATTCTATGGACAAAGATGGGAAGAGACATACCTTGTCACCCTTGGAAGATGAAGCAGTTCAAGGAAATTCAGGATCAAGCATTCTACGAATGTCTGGAAAAGAACTGTTACAGGAAGTTCAAAAAGAAAAGGATCTACATTTTTCTCTTATTGGTAAGCGAAAAGTAATTTTAACTTCTACAGATTTAGATGATTTTCCAGATGAATTTAAAACTTTGCGTGATGAGTATGCTGACATTATTGTGGATGAATTTCCAAAGAATTACCTCCTGTAAGAAGTATTAGTCATCACATTGACTTAATACCTAGTACAAGTTTACCTAACAAAGCAACATACAGATTAACCCCTCTAGAAAATGAAGAAATCAAACAGCAAGTACAGGAGATATTGGAGAAGGGATTGGTGAAAGAGAGCTTGAGTCCTTGTGTCGTACCCAATGTGCTAAGTCCAAAGAAATATGGTGGGTGGAGAATGTGTACTAACTCCAGGGCAATCAACAAGATCACTATCAAGTATAGATTTCCTTTACCCAGAATTGATAATCTGATGGACTGTTTAAGTGGCTCAAAATAATTTTCCAAAATAGATTTGAAAAGTGGATATCATCATATTAGAATAAGGGAAGGGGATGAATGGAAAACAACATTTAAAACTAGTGATGGTCTATATGAGTGGTTAGTGATTCCATTTGGGCTTACAAATGCACACAGTACTTTCACGAGTTTGATGAATGAGGTTCTGAAAGAATTTACTGGAAAAATTGTGATAGTATATCTAGATAACATCCTGATTTTTAGTTAGAATAGAGAAGATCATTTAAGGAACCTTAAGTTGGTGTTGAGGAATTTGAAGAAGGAGAAGTTGTTGATAAATTTGAAGAATTGTAGCTTCTTGAAAAAAGAATTGGTCTACTTGGGGTTCATGGTTTCAGAAGAAGGACTGAAAATGGATTATGATAAAGTGCAAGCAATTTTAAATTGACCAATTCCAAGGAATGCTTATGAGGTAAGAAGTTTTCATGGAATTGCTAGTTTCTATAGGAAGTTCATTTAAAATTTTAGTCAGATTTGTGCACCTTTAATAGATACTTTCAAAGGAAGTAAACATCATTTCCAATGGACTGAATCAGCTGATATAAATTTTAAATTATTGAAGAAGAAAAAAACTAAGAAACCTATTTCCTATTTTGGCTTTGCCTAGTTTTGATAAAGTGTTTCAAGTGGAGACATATGCCAATGGAACAACAGTGGGAGTAGTTTTAACTCAAGAATAGAGACCAGTGGCATATTTCTGTGAAAATTTGAATGAAGCTAAACAAAATTACTCTTTGTATGATAAATAATTATATATTGTTGTGAAAGCTCTTAAAAAGTGGAGACATTATTTAATTCCTAGGGAATTTGTTTTCATCCTCACAATCACTCTTTCCAGTTCATCAACAACCAGCCTAAGTTAAATCAGAGGCATGCTAAATGGGTCAATTTTTTGCAGAACTTTACCTTCGTTATAAAACATACAAGTGGTAAGTCTAATAAAGTTGTTGATGCTTCGAGCAGGATAAGTTTGGTAATGCAAGAAGTTAAGGTCAGTACTTTGGGATTTGAAAATTTGATTGCTATGTATAAAGAGGATGTAGATTTGAAGGATATTTATGCTTCCTGTGAAAATATAGTTACCCATAACAGAAGCCAATGGTTATATTATATGATGCAAGAAGGATTGTTGTTCAAAGACAATAAGTTGTGTATTCCAAGATATTCAATGTGGGGAAATTTAATTCAAGAAAAACATAGTGGGGGTCTCTCAGGACATTTTGGGCAAGACAAGACTTTTGCTCTGGTGAGTAATTTTTATTTTTGGCCAAAGATGCAGCATGATGTGAAGAAATTTGTTGAATGATGTAGAGTCTATTAACATGCAAAAGGGAGAAGTTTGAACAGAGGATTGTAACAACCATTACCTATTCTAGCTAGGCCTTGGGATTCAATAAGCATGGATTTTGTTTTAGGTTTACCTAGAACTCAGAGAGGCCATGATTCAATTTATGTTGTAGTAAATAGATTTTCCAAAATGGCTCATTTCATTGCATGAAAAAATACTAATGATGCAACAAACATTGCTAATCTATTCTTTTCAAAAATTGTAAAGTTGCATGGTTTTCCTTTGAGTATTGTGTCTGACAGAGATACAAAAAATTGTTGGTCATTTTTGGAGAACTCTATGGAATAAACTGGGGACTAATCTCAGTTTTAGTTCTTCTTATCAACCTCAGACTGATGGACAAGTGGTAAATAGGAGCATCCAAGAGGTGTATATGAACTTAGAGATTTGGAAAAATAGGAAAAGAGAAGTGCAGAGGGTGAAGAATTTGCAGTTAGTATGCATGAGCTACAATAAAACATCAAGAAGAGATCATAGGAAAGTGCAGAGAAGTATAAACAGAGAGCGGACCTAAAGAGGAGAGAAATGAATTTTCAGATTGGAGATTTAGTGATACCTATCTTAAAAAGGAAAGGTTCCCTAAAGGAACTTATAATAAGTTGAATCTTAAAAAGATTGGACCTTGTAAAGTTTTAGGGAATTTTTCTATAAATGATTATGAAATTGAAATTCCTTTTGACCTTCAGATTTCACCAATTTTTAATGTTTCAGATTTGTATCCTTTTAGAGATGCAGGTATCCAACCAGAGGGTGTAACTTTAGATAAAGATGATCTAGCCATATATTGGCAAGGACAAAATCAACAAAAAGAACAACCTCGGATTGAAGCCATCCTTGACAAAAGAATCTTAAGGAAGATCATGAACAAAAACTTCTTTCAATACCTGGTCAAATGGAGAAATCAACCTATTGAAGATGCAGCCTGGATGACAGAGCAAGAAATTTCCAAGTACAATGTACTGCCTCAAGACTTAATGAAAAAATCTTTTCTTCCCTAGGAGTATGATGCAAGAGCATCCAGCTCAAAGCTCATTGACTGATGAATCAAATTAGCATCCAGCTCGAAGTTCATTGACTGATGAGTCAGCCTGCCATGTAATCAAGTTATAGATGGATAGGGTTCGATGACAAGTAGATAGAATTAGTTTTAAATTTGTAATAAGTGGTAATTTTTCCTATGTTCTCCTTAATCCCTACATGGATTTTCAAGGATTGATATTTGTCGATAGGGTTTTCTTTTATTAGGTTCTCAGGTCCAACTTAGTCAGATATGACAAGTTTTCTAAGTGTTATAAATTAATTTGAGTGTAATAGTTCTAGAAATATAGAAGGAGTGAAAGATGAGAGAATAAAATGTGTGCACAGAAGGAGTGAATAAGTTGAATTCTCTGTGTTTGAAATTCCGATGAAGTTGAATAAAGAACAGAGGATTGCATTATGTTTGTGTTTTGATGGATTCCTGGTTTTATATAAATCTGTAGAGATATAAATTCATCCTACGTTCACTACATATAATTCAGTGTATAAAATCTTTAGTTTCCAAGTTGCAGAGAAATTGAACCTTTCAGTGATCAATTTGGTGAGCTACGAAGAAAGATATCAGAGAAGATCGGACGACGAAGAAAGATCATGACAAAAATCAATGGTTACAATTAGTTCCGCATCTGGAGATAGATCAATGACCGAGAGCTAATCCGCAAGAATCAACGGTGCAAAAGACTTGGAAATTGCGGAAATCAGAAACATGGAAATTGCGAGAACTCAATTTTCGATAAGTCAAGTTCTACAACCCACATGCGGGATAGACCGTTGCGGCCACAAATAGTTGCAGAAGTTCAAAATTAAAAATAATAAAAGTTGTAAATCCACATCCCGCAATATGCAAGTTTGCAGAAAAGGAGTGTTGCGGGAAATGTCTTGTGGAACGACGTTTGCAGAAAAGCTGAGTTGCGGAAATGTGGAGATTGCAGAAAAGGAGTTGCACGAAACGTCTTGCGGAACGACGAAATTGCAGAGAACTTGAGTTAAAGGTTAGAAAGAAGATTTCAATAAGGGATTCAACCTGTAAGTTGAAGTCTTGGGTATCGTTGGTCCTTGAGGCCATCATTATGTTATGTAACGTAATGCTCCCTACCACTATGGGTAGATGTTGTCACATTTCATACTATGTAAAGTAATGTTACAACATAGTAATAATTGATCCGACATAAATTTTAATGAAAAACTTAATAATAACTTTTAAATAATAGAAAAAAGTAATAAGTAAAACAATGTAAAAAGGTTAAAAAGTAAAACGATGTAAACAAATTAAAAGTAAAATAAAGTATCTATTTAAATCAAACCAATGTGAAATACTTAAAATAAAACAATGCTAAAGTAAAACAAATGTAAACCTATATAACAATAGATAAACAATAAAAAAAAATTCACCTCTAGGGATTTGATCCCTCTCGACACAAGGTAGACCTAGAGTTTAGCTGGATCGAGGTTGGTTTTGTGGCCTCAACAAAGAAGACTTAATTTGTTTAGTTACATTTTTTTAATTAAGGTTTGAATTTGATTTATTGGATACCTCAATGACTTTGAAAATGGTTTAAAAAAATCCACATGATGAATTATAAAATACATGTTCATTTTAATGGTTAAGTAGATACCTAAAGAATTATAAATCATATGTACCTAAAAACTTATTGATATTTTCCTCAAAAGGAATCCACATGATGAATTATAAAATACATGTTCATGTTAATGGTTAAGTAGATACCTAAAGAATTATAAAATAGATGTACCTAAAAATATATTGATATTTTCTTCAATTGGATGCCCTAAAGAGTCTCCAATTAGATGCACCAAAGGTTGATAAATGAGTTGATCTATAATTGCCTCATGTTGTTATCACAATTATGCTTTTCTTGTCTCGTACTCTCTCTATCCTTCTCTTGACTTCATTTTTCGTTAACTCATTGGCAATCATATTTACTACTATGTTTTTTTCATATTTCCCATCTTGATTGTTAATTAATTTATTCTTTCAAGTGTATTTTTCCCAATGTTGATTGTTGTTGGTTCACATGCACATTTTTGTTGTTTTTATAATCAACAACAATCAAAATTGTCAGGTATGTGAAGGATTCTAACAAATTTGTAGCAACTTGATCGAGTTAGCTTTTTAACCAAAAGAAACTGATCTAGGGTTTAATTAACCCTCCATCGAGGTATTTTAAAATCTTCAATAAACCCTTTATTGAACCTTTTTAAATACCTTGATCGAGCTATATTACTTGATAAAGAACTTAAAATCATGTCTTCTATCCCTCATGCTAAAATTTTGTATACATTCATAATTTTCAAAGGGTGAAACTTCTTCATTTCATTCATCTTAGGTGATAGAGTTAAAGCTAGTGGATTCTTCAATGAATCCTCTCTCTTATGGCATATCATTTTTACATTTTTGATTTCATATTATATTTTTGATTTAATTTATTTTAAAAGTTAAGTTTAATTTATTTCATATTACAATTCTCCAAAGGCATTATCCACGTAAGTTTACGAGATGATATTTTTTCGAATAAAATCCTTCCAATATCTTAATGCATTTAAGCATCTCCAACGGCAGATTCAGTTCAGAAGACTTGCAATCTAGCTAGAGTCCACAAGTAATTAATGTAATAACTCATTGTAGTCCAAACGGGTTATTTGAATTATAAAGTCATGTAGTAAAGTCAAATTGAGTTGAGAATGTCGATGTCATGTAGTAAAGTCAGCTTGAGTTAAGAATGTCGATGTCATTGATTAAGTGTTTTAGTCGTTGATCATACCCACTGCAAACCCTCTAACAGACTCTTTCAGAGTTTGCAGCTGGGTACTTAGCTCTCGCCTCGATTGGATGTGAAGAGGGTTATTATCCTTGTAAGAAATGTCTCTAAGGCTCATTTTACTCTATTGAGTGTTTTATCTCTACTTTGTCAATTCATGGCAGATCCTTGGGTCACCGATGTCAACTAAATGTATTAGGCGCAAACTTGAGTGTTTGCACTTTAAGCTCTGGTTGTACATGACAGTTTTTGCAATTTTACCAAGTTCTAGTATTGGTCTTACTTTAGCAACTTCGACCATCCAAATCTTCGTCGAGGATTTGTTTACCGTGCACTATTTATCAATTGAAAGTGCTCGCTGGAAGCTCTACTTGATTCATATTAATCATCATTCCTTTTTCCACTTTCCATCCTTATGTTCTTTCTTCTCTCTTTTTTCCTTTCCCCTAAGCATGCTCTTTTTTATGCTTTCCTAGGAATTTTAGTAGCCAATAACTACCCCCCTTCCAAGATTGGAAACTTGTATTCGTAAATATAGTTGGGAATCAGTTATTGGCATAAACCTGAGTTCTGTCAATTCACAACAGGAATTCCCAACTTCTTGTACCTGAAATATGCGCATATTCTTGATTAAATAAACATATTTACAATAGTTTCAAATTACAAAATTTACCAGTCTTTTCCACATAAGTAAATGTAAATGAAGTCACTTTCATAATTACAATAGGGAATACAATTCTCCCCCCTAAAACTTTGTCACCTTCCTCAATGACCATTCAATCTGCATCAATTTCTTGAAACAAAAAGGGATAGTTTTGTCTCATGACATCTTCGCTTTCCCAGGTGACTTATTCTGTAGCATAATGCTCCCACTGAATTTTAAGTTGATCGATTGTTTTCTCCCAGATAATTAATTCTCTAGTTTCAAGAATGTTCTTTGGTTCTGTGTGGAAATCTCCCACCGATTCCACCTATACATTATTCCAATTAATTATACGAGTAGTATCATAAATATACTTTTTTTAGTAAAGAAACATGAAAAACATCATGAGTTCTTATGTGTGGAGGTAAAGCTAATTGATAAGTGATTGGTCCCACTTTGGCTAGTATTTCAAAGGGTCCCACATATCTTGGTGTCATTTTAGTAAATCTCATGTTCTTAAATAACTCTTTTTCACTTTAACCCTTAAGAACACATGTTCCCCTACAATGCACTCTTTGGTTGTTTTTTTCCTATATGCATAACTATTTTTCCTATCTTGTGTTATTTTCAAGTTATGTTTTATATTTTGTACCATTAATTCCATTTTTCTAGCATGTATGGTATTAAATACATCCTATATGTTAGAATATTGTGAATGTATGAAATAATATCATAACACAATATAAAATATGGAAAGCATTATCAGTCTATCCTTCTATCTACCAAGCAACATAAAGCATGAAATAAAATTGGAGAAAAAAGAACAACAAGAGAACACTGATATATGTGGTTCACCCAATATGGCCTACGTCCATGGGAAGGGTTGCATCTTCCATTATTCTAAAAATAGATCTCCAAGATTACATGGCATTCTCACATATGCATCACATCAAGCTCCATCACCCAATCATGTCACAATCATGTGTGTATAAATGGCATGCACAACATGTGATGTGTGATGAACTACAATCAACACATACCGAAAAGGGTCTCCTTCACTTCTCTTATATACCAAAAGATTTGGATTACAATACATCCCATAACACATGTGGGATAAATGAATTTCCACCTCTTTATATAGAGAATGGTTACAAAGGATATAATTACAATGATGCNTTTTACAATATTAGAGTTATTTTATGTCTTCAAATAATATTTTACTAATGTACCACATAAGTCATAATTACATATTCTAACACTCCCCCTTAATGACGACTGGGAGAAATAATACAAATGGAAGGAATGTGGAAACACACCAACATCCCCCTTGATGACAACTTCCAAAATGCTCCATACAATGTGAATAAAAAACACACTTCACCTCATGGACTTGATGAAGACAACATCCACTTCTCATGAAATTGAATCCGAACCAAGTTGTATGGTGAGCATTTGCATGACACAACAATGTATGGCCAATACAACAGAACATGTGGATGAAAAATGATCACAACATGTAACTCAACTGATAGATGAAAGAACTCTGCAATAGATCATATGATGAAGACAAGAACCCTGGATCCATACATCGAAATAGCCTTCAGAGAGATCTTACTAAATATTACATTGCGAATACAAGACCCAAATGGTATTTCCATCGAAACATGAGCCAAACAGACAGTCTTCACAATACAACTAAAAGATGCATGAATAGTAGAAGATGGATGTCCATCATACAACATTACTAGAATATTATGATATAATATGATAAAATTCAACATTATATTCCTTCTTAACATCAACCATCTTTGTTGCAGTCAAGGATAAGTTGAAAAGAGGAACAATGATGAAGAACCAGAGATCCAAAACCATCATATGCTTAAACAAGAAATGAATATTAGAAGCAAACTATTCGGCAACATAGATATTTAATCTGCACAAAAGAACATTCAAGAGTAAAGAATATAATAAACATGACAAGCCCAAAAATAATAAGAGATGATAAAACAACATTGCTCAAGAACATATAAATAATAGGAATTGCTTCTATGCAACACCATATAAATTTTGAGCAAAAGATTATCATGAAAAAAGACATGATATAATATAATAAATAGAGGAGCATAAACATGATTGAGTATAATAGATACCAATATAAAATAATGAGCCAAGATACCACTTAAATATATGAAAACATATAGTCATCAAGATAACACTTAAATATAATCGAAGATTCTGAAGGCACTCTTTTATAATTTGAAAAAAAAAAATTAATCATAGAAGAGAACTAATCATTTTTCATCGCTACAGAAAAAATGAAGGGTTTGTTGCTGACTGCCAACATGGCCTTAATATTGGAAGGGTCAAATTGTTATACCCTTATCTAAGATAATATGTCCCAAATAATGCACCTCTGTTTTTATAAAATTCACATTTGCTAAGCTTTGCATAAATTTGATGTTCTCTTAAGGTTTGCAATATTAATCGCAAGTGTTCTTCGTGCTCTTTCTCGTCTTTAGAGTAGATTAGGATATCATCAATAAACACTAGTACGAATTTATCCAAATATCTGTTTAGTACATTGTTCAACATACACATAAACGTTGCAGGGGAATTAGTCAATCCAAGAGGCATGATAACAAATTCATAGTGAACATACCTCATTTAGAATGTGGTTTTATGAATATCCTCTTCTTTGATTCATAATTGGTGATAACCTGGTTTGAGATCAATCTTTGAGAAGATCTTGGCCTCCCTGACTTGATCAAACAAGTCATCAATTCTTGGTAAAGGATATTTATTTTTAATGGTCATCTTGTTTAGTTGTCGATAATCTATGCATAATTGAAAAGTGCCAACTTTCTTTTTGACAAACAGGACTGGTGCACCCCACAATGACACACTTGGTCAATAGATTTTTTTCAAGCATCTCTTGTAGTTGAATCCTTAACTTTGTAAGCTTTGGAATACTCATACGTTAGGGAGCTCTAGACAAGGGTGCAAATCTAGGAATCAAATATGTGGTGAAGTCTATATTTCTCTTTGGAGGTAAACCCAGTATCTCATTTGGGAAAACATCTTGAAATTCACTTAATATCGAGAAATTTTCTATGGTTGATTCTATTTTTCTGGCTTAGCATCTATCAATTTAATGACACACAGTTAACATCCTTTTCTAGTATGCATTTTAAGTTGAACAACTGAAATTTGTCGTATGGATACAAGTCTGTAAATTTCTTTTATACATTAATTGTCACCTTCCTCATCAACATAAACAAAACTTTTGTTTAAATAGTCTATGACAATCCTATGGGAATATATCCAATACATTCTGATTAGAGTTCCATATGACCCTAAAGGTAGTATATTCAGATTTATTTGTGTATTCATGCCATCTAAATTCAGTTTGCATCCTTTTACCATATCCGTAACCTTTAATTTAATTCTTGTTGCAAGTTGTACCATCCATGCAATTTTTTGTTTTTATTTATAAACTTTACATTTCTCAACTACTTTTGGTGCAATGTAACTCAAACTAGCTCCTGAGTCTATGAGAATCGAAACATGAGTGTTCAGGATTTTATAACCTTCCACTTCCAAAATAGTTGACTAATGATCTGCATGTTGGTCTTCAAGGGAAGCATTTATGCTAGGAACATTTCTAGTTATGTATTGATAGTGGAAGCCTCTTGAAGATTATTCAGGTTGGATATTTTCCTATTCGGATTATGTGGATAATTTTTGTACATATGGGGCCCATTTCAGCCCCAACATTTAATCTCCTTTGTATTATCACTTGCGCTACTATTAAGGGATCCTGTAATTTTTTCTCCATTGTTTGTTGTTAGATTTGGCCTGTTATAGTTGTTATCATAATACATTTTTGTTCCTTTTCTAAAGGAAGAAGGCTTAAATAATTTTTTTCGTTGTTCCATATTCTCTATTTAATTATCCTGCAAGTTTTGTTCATTTCAAATCTCTATTTAAATTGCAGATAACACAATTTAACTTTTCTAATTACTTCATCCATGGTTTTTGGCATGTCGAATTCAATTTTATCTTTGTAAGCTTGAGGTAGGTAGTTGATAAACCCATATAACTTAGCTTTTTCATCTTTAAGATATGGTACCAATGTTGTAAATGAATGAATTTGGTTATGAACTCTTCAATAGTTAGTTGTCCCATTTTCAAGTCATTAAATTCTTTAGCATTGTCATCATAGTACCGTTTCAACATGTACTTTTTCCTGAACGACTTTTAAAAAAGGTTCCATCTTAATTCCTTTCTATGCACATTGTACACACTTTTAGCTTCCTGTCACCACAAGGAAGCTTTCCCACTCAACTGGAAAATAGCTAAACTTGCCTTCAAATTGTCATCGTAATTGTATACTTGAAAATATATAGTTATGTTTAGCAACCAAGCTTATGTAGCTTCCTCAGATTCCCCGTCAAAAGTAGGGGGTATTAATTTCTTGAATTCCCCTTGTAATTCTACATGTTTTCCTTTTTGTTTCTTACGTACAGGTTCACCACTACTTCCTGACTCTTCAAGTGAGGGATGAGGGTCATCTGTGAACTCTTCACTACTGGAAACATGGTTTCTCCCTTTTCCCTGCACTTTAAGAATTATGGCCATTGTTTTTATGTGTCGCTTTATCCATTAGAATTTTTAGGATTAACTCATTTATTTCTTCTCGTTCTGGCCTATCATTCATTAATTTAGCATTACCTGCTTTAAGACTGTCTAGATCAGCTTCCAAACTTCTCATTGTCTCTAAATTTTTTACTGCACACTCGCATTTTGTTTTGCTTCAATTTCCACATAGATTCTTGAATCTTCTAATGTCGACATCCCCTCTAAATTTTGTCTAGGGTCAGCCATTATTGTGTCTTCTATTTGTGTGCATTAATTAATAACATTTTGTTATTTCCATAACACACACACACACACATATAGCTTCTATAATTTAAGGAAAAGTCTATAAGGTGGCCCATTAAGTTTGAGCGCTGCAACATGGCTCTAATACCATTTGTAACATTTTCTAAACTTCAACAACAATTTTTTAACAAATTTTACTAAAAAAAAATTCCTAGGACTATCCTTTATAAGGATCTTATGGTCACTTATATAAAATTGTTTCATTAAAATGTAATCCGTACATTTGTCTAGTTGAGGTAGATATACATAAACTATGGTTGTATTATGTATTACTTAACGTCCAAAGGTTTAAGCCAACCATCATTAATTCAAGGTATCATGTCTCTTTTTTAACCCTTTTGTGTAATGACTAATCTTTTATCCTGTCGCATCCTTGTTGATTAGGTTGGCATTCGCATTTATGTTTGTATGAGGTTTTCACTTAACTCTTCTATGGTGATGTGAGATCACATGGAGGGAGGCTTGCTTAGCTCCTCGATATAATTTCCACTCTTTTTTACTGTAGGTATCAACACAACAATGTGCATCCCTAATAATCGTTAATTTAAGGAGTAAGCTAGCTGTGGAGCAATCCTCCCTCATTGGACGGAGGAGGAGAAAAGTTAGCGTTGACTTTGCTCCTCCTCCGTCGGATGGAGGGAGTTTTGCTCCACAGCTAGCTCACTCCTTAATTTAATTGTATCGGGGTCCAAAATTATCCTTAGGCCCACTCGGAGGCCTGAATGTTGGCATTAATGCTGTCAATTAACATGGGTAGTTGCAATGTGTTGTTTCCACTCATGTGTTATCCAGCTAGAATGATTTCAGAAATTTTCTGTACTTCCTCGATTATATGTGAAGAGGGTTATTATCCCAATAAGAAATGAATCGAAGGCTCATTTTACTCTGTTGAGGGTTTTAGATCAGCTTTATCGATTCATCGCATATCCTTGGGTCACTAAAGTCAACTAATTTTATTAGGTGTGGACCCAAGTGTTCGCACTCCAAGCTTTGGTTGTACATGACATTTTTTGAAATTTTACTTAGTTCTAGCATTGCTCTTTATTCACAACTTTGCAAATATCCAAATATCTGTCGAGGATTTGTTTATTAGGTAGTTTTTATCAGTTGTCTCTTCTTTACCTAATCACTTGCCTCTTCTGTTTTTAATTGCAACTTTCGTATTATGTAATTCATGTGTTAATTGGGTTCTGCCTTTTGTCGTAGGTTTACAACCTTTCTAGTGGTCGTGGAGATAGTTTGTATGAGGGAGTTCAAAGAATTACTCATGGGTAAGCCTCCATCCTCAGCTGACCACTCCATGGTAGCAATTTACAAGATTTGGTTCGATGGACAAATTGCACAAGATTTCATTGGTTCTCCAAAATTATTGTTATTTTTTTTTAGCTTTGGGATTTTTTTTCGTGTACGTGCAGGTTATTATGGAAATTGTTCTTAAGGGTTTAAAGACTCATACTTTTTTTTGGAATCTTTGTATGGTCACGGTTTCCAATTGCATGACTATTTGATTACGGACTGGAAGTTATTCCCAGTGTAATTTTGTATGAACAATTTATTTCTACATGTTTAATATAATTTGCAAAGTAAACCCTGTAGCGTTTCAAATTACTTTTCTTGAGTTGGAAGCGAATTAATTCCTAATTCTTTCTCTGGTTGAGGGTGTGTATTAATGAAACCCTATTTTATTTTGTTCCTAAGCCTATACAGGGTCAACGCACTCTACATTTATTTTTAATCACTCATTTATAATGTTTTCGTTATCTTTTCGGAGATAATTTAACGTGCTCGTCTTGAATAGTTGTGGCACTTAAGGCATCCCTAAATCTTGAGGATTCATTTATATTTTATAGATTTTTAGTGTTCGTAGTGCAATTTGAACTCTATAGAGATAACTGATTTACTGTATGCTTCAATGTCTAATTTCTGTTCGTATAACCAAACAATTTGTTTGATTAAATTAAGGTTGGGAAGTAATTGTTAATAATGTGAACGTGTAAGAATATTTATTCTACTATGTGCATTATTATGATGGACCTACTATGTATTTACTCTAGTAAGTAACTCGGAAAGAACTCATGACTAGTTTAACTTGTAGTTTGATGGTGATTTGGTTCGTAAATACTTCAATAAGAATAGTTGTCTTCTTTTTGTGCACGTAGAATATATGGGATAAGCCAAAGGCTCAACCCTAACTAAATATTATTACATACAAGGATAACTAAACATTAGTTTTTTTCAAGGGTTTATATCTGAAGTAACACAAAATAAAATTGCCATTTACTACTAAATTAATGTATGCCCTGTTATTTAATAAATAAATCATTTGTCAATGAACTATTCTAATTAAGGATCATGTTAGGGATTCGAACCACATAAATAGAAAGAATATGTGGTCGCTTTTGACTAGCCAAAGCTAAATTGGAATTATATAGGTTTAAGGATACATGTAATCTTTAGCAGTACCAACTAACCATCTTTTAAATGTTTTTATTTCATATTCATAAATAATAAATAACATTCTCACCTCAAGTAAGAAGTTCAGGAATAAAACACATCTGGGGAGAAATTTATCCCACAACTGGAAGTTGAATTGCCCCCCTCTTGACTTGACATTAGGAACATGGAAGCATTTTAGCTTACAAGAAATCCACCCCCTTGCCCAGAACTTGGGTTTAGTATTCATGATACCAACTTTTAAGTTCCACCAATCTATTGGTTCATAGGTTGTCACTGAAGAACCTAACACCTCACCAAGGTGCTCATTGATAGTGCTGCTTCAGTTCCTAACACCTCCCTTAGGTGATCAATGGAAGCTTTGTGCTACTTTTTAACATAATTTTCACAGCCTAACACCTTTTGAAGGTGCTCCCTCACATCTCTTCCTTTTTCCACTTTCCATCCTTCTCTCTTTTTTTTCCTTTCCCTTGAGCATGCTCTTTGTTTCGTGTTCCTAGGACTTTTAGTATCCAATAACTGCCCCCCTTCCAATATTGGCCACTTGTATTTGTAAATATAGTTGGGAATTAGTTATAGACATAAAATTGAGTTCTCTCAATTCACAACAAGACTTCCCAACTTCCCGTACCCGAAATATGCACATATTATTGATTAAGTAAAAATATCTACAATAGTTTCAAATTACAAAATTTACCAGTCTTTTCCACATAAATAAATGTAAATAAAGTCACTTTCATAATTACCAAGGGAATTACACTAACTTAACAAAAACACCAATTATTTATTTGTTGACTTAATAAGGCCTTGCACATCCCAACTAACTTGCAATAGCCAAGATTTTTTATTCAATGGTTCAATCACCCTTCAAATTTCACATAGTATGGTTTCCTTTTAATTATATTTATGTAGGTGGTAGCAATTACCTAAAATAAATAGGCATGAAATGTACAATCAATTAGAAAAACATGCCTACATGAACACTCACCTGAGTGCCTATTTCTTGTGGCTTGAAATTTGGTTGAGCATATAACAAAGAATTGTGTCTCAAACAAGTATTTAGGACAATGCCGAAGAGGACTTAAAAAGCTAGTTGATCAACATAACAGAAAGGAAAATTGAATTCTTTTCATGTAAATTAGTCAAAATCATGCCCAGTATTTGTAAGGAGGTCTTCCATATTCTTGAAGGAAGAAATGATTGAGATTCCCAACAAGAATGTTTCAGTCGAGGGCCAACGTCCTTGATTTTCCTTGTAGTTGAAAAAGTAAAACAAATGGAGAAGGTCCTTGATTTTCCTTGTAGTTGAAAAATTAAAACTAATGGGAAACATATTTTACTTCTATTTCTCTTGATATTGCACTTCATTGATTCTATTATTCTAAAAATAATTTGTTTTTCATGAGTAATTTATAATATATTGTTTTTTTAATGATGGTTGGATTGATATTTCCACTAGTAAATTCTAATATATTGTTTATGTTAATGAAGGTTGGATTTATAGATTAGATTTAGTACGTGTATATTTGAACTTCG
This sequence comes from Pseudotsuga menziesii, assembly GCA_001517045.1. Lineage (NCBI taxonomy): Eukaryota > Viridiplantae > Streptophyta > Pinopsida > Pinales > Pinaceae > Pseudotsuga > Pseudotsuga menziesii. Next base: position 51,398 of record LPNX010557563.1, read on the forward strand.
CTTGATTCTTAAGCATTAATTACATTCTTTTGAGCAATAACAATTTATTTGTTAATTTACCAAATTGTTTATAAGTGTTAGAGGACATTGCATTTTTTTTTTGCATAGAACTTTGGTTCATAACTGGTTAAAATTTTAACAAAGTTATTGTCTAGTAATAGAGAATAATTTAGGTTGATGGTTGTTTTCATAGTTTTGAAATGTTTATTTGATTATTCATTATCTGGTTAATATAGAGTTTTCAAAAGTGACAAAAAAATTTAGTGGAAGAAATAAGTTTTTTATTTAGTTAAAGAAAATATAGTTTGGTTTGTTTAATCTTTATCATTTATATGAGTGTGTACATATCCCATCTCAATTGTAACATAGACAAAATACACAAGTAATTTTTGTTTTACTTGTTCACACAAACTCATGTTAATACCATTGTTCACATGAGATGATAGATCATATCTAGGATGCACATTAGTCCAAGATATAATCCCATAGAGATCCCTACTTACTCTTAATCAAACTATTTTAAACTTAACAAGTAATAATATAATCCTCAATTACTTAACTATTAGTAAAAACTCTTGTCAACAAATAAGTTTCCCCTTTCAAATCATTTTAGAGATATAGTTAAACCCTAACTATATTAATCCATTACATTAAATACACTAACAATTCATTTTCCAAGAGCCCTCTTACAACCTTATGGTACAATAATTTAAAGTGTGTTCTCAATAACATACTAAACTTATATCTACTGCATAGGTGGTTATACTTCAACATAAATGCTACATTAGCTCGACTTTATACACTTAAATCTCAACAAAATCATATTTTAATTGCCTATCATAAAGTCCTTGCTTTATTTCAAGCATAAATAATAGCATAAAAACATACCAATATTTCATGCTTATTAAAGCCATCATTCAACAAGAATTAAATCCATGGATTATTTAACAAGACATATAGGCATAAGGGAAGACACTTTTATTCCCGTGTTATTATTCAAGGTAGAATAAGTCCTACTCAATATCTATAGAAACTCCCTATACATAGTTGTTACAACTATAAATAAACTAGTATGCACATTATTTTAAACAATCTTTGACATTCTTCCCTTTTACTCCAATTCTATGTCTAATTTCCAAACATAAAGAGTAAATTACTAAACTATTAGTTTTGGTCTTTTAAATTCAAATAACTAACCATTTATGTGATACATCCATTACCATATAAAATATCAATTACTTTAAAATGAATGCTTAAAATAAAAAGAGTACTCTAAAATGAATCAAATGTCATTCTACTCCATAATAATGTTATCCAAACTATTGAACATCTAAGGGCGTCCCCAAGAACCTGCTACCCAAATATGATGCAATGGGAGCATGTAAGCAGAACAAAACAAGAACGTGCATGCACCCTTGTATGTGTGCACGTGCTCCTGCTTCGGTAGTAGTGAACCTCCACGCCGGATTGCCAGCGTGAACAACAGGAGCACGCACGCCCCTCTAATGATGTGCTTGTGTGTAAGTGTGCGCACATGTATGTGGACGCGTAGGCGTGTTTTGTGCGGTCGTATGTAGGGACGTGTGCGCGTCCCTATGTTTAAAAAAAAATAAAAAACAAAACAATGAACAATTTGTTTTGTTTAGAACCCACCCGCGAGCGCGCAAGAAGGCGAAAATGACCCCCAAGGAGCCCAACGGAAGGGTCCAACCAGGCTAAAACGACACCCATGATGTTGCAGTAAGGTAGATGGAGTAGCAATGTCATTTTTTTGTTTATTTTTATTATTTTTATTGTTTTTTAAATAAAATACAAAATTAAAACAAATGAAAATGAATTGAAATGGGAAAATTTTGATATTGCAGGTACAAATTACCTAAACATAATGACAAATACCAATGAACCATCACAAGAAAGGAATGAAACAAACCAATCAGAGCACCCAAACCCCGAATTAAACAAAGAAAACCCTGAAGATGAATTACATGGGGATTTAAACCAATTAAGAATTTTGAGTGATGAACTGAAGAACACGAGGGAACCCTCTCGGGTTTCCCTCGCCACATCACTACAAAATATATTAGAGTCAATAAACATTTCTCATAGTGAGATAACTAATTTGAGCGAATATAGGATATAGGGCTTAAATGAGAGAAAATTATGGTACTGGTATGTCCAAAGAGGATATAAAAAACCTGAATATCACAAAATCCCAATCGTGGAGCAAATTTACAGATACTAGAACAGGATAGCCTCCAAATGTGAGGAAGAGGTGAGTTTGCATGGACTGGTGTAATTACCATCCATGGAGAGAAAACTAGAGGAATAGATGGTTCATGGTTTTTTACAAGCCTCCATGCAACAATGTCGAGGTCCCACAGTATTTTCTTAGGAAACTATGAGATGATTTTGTGTTAGGGTTCCATGTGAAATACTTCAACATCATCGAGTTCTAGGGCGTCGGTTCTGGATCAGCTCAAGATCGACCTCACGCCCACTGGAACCCACTCATAGGACCTCCTGCACCTAGGAGAGAGCCAAACCCACTTCCTCAACCCATTGGTTTAGGTAGTGGGCTAGATGAGATCCATGAGTCTGTTAGATGTGCCACACGACACCTTCTCAGGAATACCACATTTGTCACTATGTCCTTGCAGAGAGAGCAGGACCACCCTGAGAGACACACTTCTGCACGGTCTACTAGTGGTGGGCGACAGAGAGAAGCTACAGGTGGTAGCCAGGATGATCCATCTAGCTCTACGAGACCAGTGACACATCATTGTTCTCGTTGTGGAATCCATGCCATGTTCCAATGTAGGAGCATGCCACAGAGAGCTACCTACACAAGGTTAGTTATTGTTTTATTTAATGTTTAAGTATTGATTATATGTTATGCACTCTCATAATTTATAATAAATTTAACTTAGAATCAGATGTTGATGACTTGATTTGTTTTAATGTACATCTATTCAGTGCTGAGTCTCCAACACCCGGGTGGGAGGATGTTGGTTCCTTCAACCTAGATGGAGCCATGGCAGCTGCAGAGGACATCATGGCACCATACACACAGGTATTTTAATTTCAGTAATTAAATTTAATGTTAGTAGTTAATCTTGTTGTCCAATGTAGTTAATATTTAGTGATTGAATCTAAATATTTTTGTGCAAATGAACAGGTTTCCGTAGGAGTGAGTGACCATCCATCACTGTTGGGGATCAACAGATCCCCTCGTGAGCAGCTATCTTGTAATAAAGTATAAATTTAATTTTCAGTTTTCATGGCTTAGATTTCTATATTTATATATTTTTATGTACTAATATACGAGGCCATGAATACGTATGCAGGTCCGAGTACATAGGCACATCGGTGTCACTATCTCTCCATCGACTGCCTTTTTCCCACCGTATATGCCAGGTGTAGCCCTTGGCATACACATCCCTTTCCCTGCATCCCTCCCCACCCCATTCCATCCATCCATTTCCTCCCATCCACCACCACACTTCCATCCAACTCCCCCTTCTTCGTCATAGCCTTCGCTCAGTCCCCCCCACCCCACCCATCCACCCCCTCCCTTGAAATTTCCCATGTTTCCACCCTCCCCCCTCCAACCACTATACACCATTCATCCACCCCATTCCAAACCTTATCCCCCTCCCCTATATTCCCCCACCACCCTCGTTTCCTCTTCTAGGGTGTCTTGTTCCATTCTACAGCCAATTGGGGTTTATCAGCATACATCACCACTTCTCCCACTACAATCCACGCCCTCTCCCACTATGCCCCCTAGTTTTGTAGCCAACGTTGATGTGGCTACATCCCCCACTATGCCATCCACCCGCTGCTCCACCTACCACCCCTGAGGACCAGTCGATTACTCCACCTGGCGTAGCCCCCAGGACCAGGTTGTTGTGTTCACAGTGAGATTTATTAGTTTATGAAAATATCATGCAATATTAACAAAAATTAACATAGGTAGTAAATTCTATGAGTTATCTTACTGTTTAAATGTTGTATGGTGGCATTTCCAAGAGACTTGGATCATGGAGGAGGGTAGCCCGCTCACCACTTACGGTCTCGTCCAAGGTGAGGTATTTAAGATTTTAAAACGTAATTTTGATTTTTAAATTGTGTTTTATACTTGTATAATTTCCTGTAGGAGGTGACATTTGATTATTTCCATTCCAGAGCCCAAGGGGAGGTGGTCGAAGCAGCCGGAAGAACCTAGCTTCCTCTAGCTCGAAGAAGAGGAAGATTGATTTTGGAGGTGCACCTGGGAGCTCTGAGGGTGGGCAGGAGGATTGAGAGACCCTCATATGTACACTAGCCATGATGTGGCATTTTGTCACGAGTTTCAATATTTTGTATAGGGCACGAGTTGCCATATTTTGTATACGACATGAGTTTCCATTGTATAGACATGGTGAATGATGTTCCATTTTTTACTAGTACTGTATATGATTGGAAATTTGTGTATATTAATATATCATGTTTGCACTTTTTTATATTACTTTGTCATTTATTACATATTTGCATACATTATGTCGAATGCAGTAATAGTTTACAGTTGATGCGCTTGCAATACTTATTGTTGATGAAGCCTAACTCATATCGAACCAACATACTAACACCTATAGTCTTATTCATTGTCCAAATTGCAATAGAAAGCACATGTTTGCCTTTCGTATTTAAATAGTAATTATTGTCTCATTTTGCAAGATAGAAATTGATATTGGAATGATCTTCCCTTACCATTTGATTGACTGGAAATTTCATAGTATTGATGAGCTGAGAATCATATTGAAAATGACTGCTGTTGGCTTGCATTTGTTACATCTACTTGGAAAACATTGATTTTGATAAATTTGGCAATTCATATCATTTGAAGACGAAGATGACATTTTTTACTCTCATTGAATACATACATATTTGTTATGCTATTGTTGAGCACTTGCAATTTTAACGATCTATTGTACTTGTTGCAATTTTAGCAATTTAAGGGTTAGCATGCATAACCTAGGGTTTAGATTCAATGAGGAAACCCTAACCCTAAATGAATTTTAAAGGTTAGCATGCATAACCTAGGCTTTATAATCAATGAGGAAACTCTGACCCAAATGGTGTTTTGGGGTTAGCATGCATAACCTAGGGTTTAGAATCAATGATGAAACCCTAAACCTAGCAGGGAAAGCCTAACAACAACCCTATCTAACCATCTCTTGTGGCCTCTTATAAAGTACCTTTTTGTTTGTATATTAGCATTCCTAGGATTGTAGTCATACATCACATATTCTTTATAGACTAATCAAATGAAATACTTCAAAGCTTAAGCATGAATTACTTCACATAAGCTAGGGTTAGAGCTTCATGAGCACTCCTTTTATAAACCATAGTGAAATAAGTAAAACATCGCTCATCTTCCACAACTCATACATTAAAAAATTATGGGAGAAAGAGTCTCTATATAATATCTCTGACTATAATATCCATTTTGGACAGCCCTAGAACACCACTAACTCATCCTAAGCTACCCTAACTTCTTGACTATAATATCCTATTTAGGGAAGCCCTAATAGCCTTCTTACCCACCTATCATAGCCTAAGATCACTTCCTTGCCTTCCTATCTTACCCACTCACTAATGCCTCACCTCAAATTTGTCCATAACCCAATTTAAAGTGGCACAAAGACACCCTAAAGGGACTGTATCTAAACAATCATTCCCATCCATACTTAAACAAATTTGATAGTGGTATATAAACATCCATAATTTCGCAAAATACAAGAAAAGGCCTTGAATTGCTTGTAAGTCATTGTGTCATCAAAATCCAAGTGAATATACTTGTTATCATTCCTACTTGACTGGAAATTACATCTTGGGCTGTCATAAGACATTTTACTTGACTGGAAATTTGATTTGGTTTAAGAGTCCCATTGGCTTGGAAACTTGGCACTTATAAAATTGTTTATCACTGATGTTTACTTAAAAGAGTGTACCTTTGTCTTGACAAGATAAAAAGTGAAATATAGGACTGTCATAATGCTAAATTCTTGGCTAGAAATACTTTTGTTTTGACAGTACCTTTCACTAATTCAAAGTGCCATTTCAACTCTTGTTTATCATTAGTACTTTCATTTTGGATTAGACACTCATTTTGGCAAGCTGGAAATTACTGTTTTGGACTGTCATAATCATTTTGACTTGGCTGGAAATCATTCTTAGTTTGACAGTGCTATCTTCATGAAAAGTGGATTGATTGGGGTCTATGTCAATGTATGTCGGTTTCAAAAGAGGATGACTTTGTATGATATGATGATAACATCCCATCAACACCACTAACATGCCTCAACCACATGCATAATTGTAAGGAAAATTACATCCAATGTAGTTCATGAAACCCTAGATATGTTGTAGTGTAGGTATAGATCTTCTAGGTATATGGTTCTACTAGTTTCTAGTTAAGTGAGACTAACAAATATAATGAGTTCATAAACCCTAGTTTGTAGTTCTATGTCTAAATATGTGAACCCTAGATTTTAAGTTTGTGGTTTCTAGTTCAAGAAACCCTATCTTTCTTAACATTTGTTCTTATAGATTAGGTATATGGTCTAAGTATTTGTAATCCTTATTTTTTAGGTTTGTGGTTTGTAGTTCATGAAACCCTATTTTTTTTCTATTTATGCATGTAGCTTAGGTAGGTTGTTTAAGTATTTCTACATAAGTGATACCAACATAGCACATGATCTCTATGTATGTGAATTTCTACTTTATAAAACCCTAGTTTGTAGTTATATGCGTAAATTTATAAACCCTATTTTTTAGGTTTATGGTTTGTAATTCATGAAACCCTAGTTTTTTTTTATATTTTCTCTTGTAGCTTAGCTATATGGTCTAAGTGGTTCTACATAAGAGAAACTAAAATATCACAAAAGAAAAAGCATGTGTGAGGAGGTACAAGACATAAAAATTGTTCTTCCTTGACAAATAAAAAATGAAACAAGTTCATGAATATTTGTCTTCTATAAAAGACACATCATCCTTATTGATCCTTCATTTGGTAGTGACATGTTCTCTTTGGGTGTACAATCATGGTTTGAAGGGTCGTTTAATTGGCTAGCAAATTCCTTTTATTTCAGAGGATTTTCCTTAGTCATCATCTTGATGGCCTACACAAGTGCATGATGACCTATCCAAAGGTTTGCACTTAGGATAGATAACAAAATAAACACCATTAAAGTTTACTTAACAAATTCAACCCAAAATTATCTCAAATTAGCATGCCTAACCAATGCTAAAATATACCCAATCATAAAGATAATATAAGCTAAAATTCAAATCTCCAAGTACACAATATTTGGACAATTGAAACAGTGCTTATATATATGTATATATATGATATGTGTGCATATATATTTGGAAACCATAAGCGATGCTAGCCCAAAACTATCATTTTTGTCATTAAGGTATCCACACTATAATTGTTTTCCTCATTAGGGTTTATAAACCCTCATCATATTTCATCATAGAAGCACATGGCCTTTCAGAGAAGTCTAGCACTAGTTTCGATGTCAACATGTCTATCCTAGGATGATTCCTCAAACCCTAGGTATTTGACTATTGCATCAACACAAGCACCAAGACCTCCATGGAAAATCAACTAAAATTAAAACAATCTTCTTCTAAGCAAGGCATCAAAAGAAGCTCGAGACTTATCAAGTTATGTTTTCAATGGTATTTCCCTAACCTCCATGTATCACACAAGAACAGGACTGCAATATCACCAAAGATGTTATCTCTTTTCTTTGTATCTTCTATAGGGTTGGAACCCTAATTCTACCTCCTTTCACTTAACAACAAGAGATATGGAATCTAAAAGACAACCATCAATTCCTCTAGTATTATATCTCCTTCTCCAAGGTTTACTTACATATATAAACCATAGTGTCCTCATGCATATCCAAGTTTCCTCATGTAATGCATTCCTCCTCTATTTGTGTACAACATCTTCTTGTTCCCAATGCTCCTTGACATATGTGTCAGAGGTGGTTACAATGCTCCAATTCTTATCCTCAATATATGTGCCAAAGTGGTTACTATGCTCATTTTCTTCTCCTCAACATGTGTGTGAAGGTGGTCACTATTGTCCAATATTTCACTTATCTTCATCCTAATATCACAAGGAAACCCAACAAAATAAAACCTAGTCCAAGTGTACGTTAACACCATGAAGATACATCCCTTAGGGGACTCTTTTCAAGCATATAACATGTTCAGAATCTCTTATTACAACAAATTACAACATCAATAAATCTACTCTTTTATTTTCAAGATATATGTTAAAAAAATTATTTTCAAGATATGTGTTAAATCACTTAACAAATTCAACCCAAAGTTTTTCCAAATTAGAATTCATAACCAACGCTAGAATATACCCGATATACCAATGCTAGAATATACCTCTCCACACAAATGCGGTAGAGAGGTCCCACTAGAGGTAATGGCATGCCAGGATACCAACGAAGTCAATGGCTCATCGATCCGACCTTCGGTTGTCGAGTTATGCCGAGTTGAAAGTCGCATGAAAATGTCATTCAGGGACACTTGGTCACTCTCGGTCTGGGAGAGAAAAACCAAACAGAGCAGCAAGACTTCATGCCGTTGGCTTCGACAAGTGTGTATGGCCAATTTTGATATGGAAACACTACCAATTCTAGCATGGTGGAGGGTTTTGCAAAGTTGACCCACCAATGCGAGAGTTGCATGGAAGGAAACTGAGCAAAACCCTAGTTTACAAAATCGATGCACAATGAACTCACTGGGCCATGCAAACATGGCGGATAGGGCCCACTAGAGGTAATGGCATGCCAGGAGACCAACAAAGTTGAAGTCTCCTCGATCTGATCTCCAGTTGTCGAGTTGAAAGTTGCATGAAAATGTCGTTCATGGACACTTGGTCACTCTCGGTCCGAGAGTGAAAAACCAAATGCAGCAGCAAGATTACATGTCATTGGCTCTGATAGGTGTGTATGGACAATGTATATATGGAAGCACTACAAAGACTAGCATGGTGAAGGGTTTTGCAGAGTTTACCCACCAATGCGAGAGTTTCATTGAAGGAAACTGAGCAAAACCCTAGTTTATGAAACTGATGCACAATGAACTCACTAGTCCATGCAAACACTGTGAAGAGGGCCCACTAGAGGTAATGGCATGCTAGGATACCAATGGAGTCAATGGATCATCGATCCAACCTCCGGTTGCCGAGTTATGTCGAGTTGAAAGTCACATGAAAATGGGGTTCAGGGACACTTGGTCACTCTTGGTCCAAGAGCGAAAAACCAAACGGAGCAGCAATATTTCATGTCGTTGGCTCTGACAATTGTGTATGGCCAATGCCGATATGGAAACACTACCAAGACTGCCACGGTGGAGGGTTTTGCAGAGTTGACCCACCAATGCAAGAGTTGCATTTAAGGAAACTGATCAAAACCCTAGTTTATGAAACTGATGCACAATGAACTCACTGGGCCATTAAAATGTAGTGGAGAGGGCCCACTATAGGTAATCACATTCCAAAATACCAACATATTTGACGCAGGACCAGGCGTCCCTGAATGGCTTTTGCAGGCCTACTACAACTCGCCATAGAACGTTGACCGGGGATCCAATGGACAAACCATCAGTTTCGTTGGGATTGCGGTACGGGATTATGGCCAGGGTGGCCTCCCCCCCAACTTTGCATAGTCGAGGCATGCCTCTAGGCCAAATTATGCAAACTAGGGTTTCACCCAAGTGGAGTGTAAACATAATTAACCAATCTCATCCAATATAGCCATCTGGATCCTCTCTTATGCTCTGAATGAGGGAAGAAGTAGTGTACCATGGTTGAGTTCTTGTTTGACATTATCTATAGATGGATGTTCATGCCAACAATCATGTTTGTGAAGTGATAGACCACAGAACCTGGTCTATAATCCACGAATACATGCCCACTAGTTCTTCTTGATTTCCCATCTAGTGTAAGATATTCACCCTCAACCACCATCAAGCCAATAGGAATTTCATTTCCTTTGTCATCAATCAATGATCCATTCAGGATTTTATTACCTCAAATGTATCGTGCCAACCAATAATATGTGCCCCGTTCATTGTCTTTCGGGGCAACAACTGCATATATGTGTCCTAGTTCTACAATATATGAGATATGGTCGTAGTCTGTCGAAATCGTTGAGTGAACCTCCTCTAAGTGGGTTGTTTCAACGACTACACATGGATCTACTCCAAGTGACACATGATCCCAATCATCAACCCAATCCATGCATTGACATTCATCCCACTCACCACTCCTACAAGGGTTGCAAAATAAAGCAAGTTTCTACGTTCATATTTCAAATAGGGGGTTGTTTGAGCTTCGAACCAAATGAAATCCATGTTTTCCTTATACTATGCCACAACTATAGGAACGAGATCGATCTATGTCAACCACATGCCAAAAATTCTTGACTGGCCTTCCTACCCCTGTTGATGTATGTTGCACTTTAGTTCATCTAACATTGTTGCAGAGCACCATTGAACTATGGATTCTACATCTTTGACATGGGGGTTTCTGGTAAACCTCATCTCCTCCCTTCGTAGTGCAGTCTTGATGCATGCACCAACCTCGTCATGCTCACCTTTGTCATTCCCAGTCTCAAATTAGTTCCATATATGTGGCACATTATAAGTCTTATGTAACATACTCATCCATTGGAAGAATCAAGCATTTTTTAACTGGCCCACACAACCATCTGACCATATCCAATGCTGATCCATCTGTATATCTCCCTCGTTTAGCTAATCATAGAAAATTCGAAAACAATGTTGCACATAATGCAGATCATGGCATCTATCATCACTTATGTAAAATTTTGTCTCCTTCTATATTATCATGTTCTTAGTGCTACTCTCAGGGCATGCCTATACATAATATGTACCATGATGCTGACTTGGTCGGAATGGTAGTATTGACTCTGAATTTCATTTTGTGGCTAAAGGGTGTATTTTTCTACAAAATACACAATTAAAAATATGGTCCCAATGGGAAATTTGTCACTGCATTTTATGTACTGCTCATCCTACCATCGCGCTACATGCACATGTTGAATATATTGCTCGGTTTTCTTATAGAACTCCATCAAAAAATCACATACCCGTACATGTTTCCATTAAAACAAGGGTCGTATCAGAATGTGACCTTTAAAGAATGTATATGTAGAAACTAAACATGTAAGAGGAAAAACATGAAATAATCATTCGCACTTGTGACTTCACCAATGCAATATTTTTACTTTCCTCTGCATTATCTGATTGATAGGTTACATACTTGAAGCTCTGCATCTCCACACTCATATTTCCAAATTGATTCTCATCGCTTCCATGAATTCAAAGGTTCACAAGAGAAAACCCACTGCATATGGAACAATTCCCATATAGACATGATTTTCCATAGTATTTTTGTCCTTCATGCCTTGGACACATGATGGTGACAATAAAATCTCTCGATGCATTCGGTGGTATTATGGATTCATTACAGCCCTGCTCAAGGTTAGTATGCAAATCACAAAATATATGTTTATACGTGTCATAAAAATATTTATATTCTACATCGTATCTACAACAAAATGTGTTTCAATCAATGCATATATGAACGTACCAGGGTTTACATTTCTCAAAGGACCTTTGGCCCAGGTTCAATTGTGTGTACTCATTCTTGAATCTTTGATAGAGTTCAGTCTATGTTGTGTCAAGGAAGTGTTTAACGTGGGATACACGTTCAGTAGAACCTTTTTTCAGCTTTATCACATCTCATGGTTAGATGAAGGTCTGGTATGATCATGCTATAACTTATGTACTAAGTCCTTAACAGCATCAATAAGCTTCATATCTTGACGAGGAAACCTGCTGACAAAAGCCAAACAATCGTTTCCACCTGGAGTCTGAAGATTTTCTCTTATAACAGAGTACTTCTTAACAATTTTTCTATTTAATTTAAGTATGTGAGAAGTGTGTGAAAGGAGGTGATGTTGCCGTGTGGACTTGCTTACAACTAACTCTGATAACACATGACGAACCGCACAAATATCTTTATTACGAGATGTCTTCCCAATCGCATTAAAAGCAGATTGGAGATTTCCAACAATATGATTGTTAGCCTCTGAACATCTAACGATATTTATGCCCATAGTTCTCCTAAAAACAACTAAAAAAATTGACTTTAACAAACATAGTAATAATTGACATTTACCTACATCGCCTTTGGATTCAAAATATTCCTTCATTAATTATCTACATTGCCAATCGATTGTGAGTTTGGGCAACTTACCTTCAAGGCCTGACAGACAAATTTCACCCACATGGATACATCTAGGAGTCCTTTTTTCTTGTAGTAGACAGTTGAGGTAGGGATGGTGGACATGAGCTATGAATCCCAGGGCTTCTTTGTTGTGGTGCTTCATTCACATGTCGGTCCATATTGGGAGTGTGCTCGACATGGTTGTGGTCTTCTTGGAGAGATTGAAAATTAATCATTTCTCATAGGTCCAATGCTTGATACTCAGTGTATCTCAATATACCTATGTATTCAAGATATTCAACATGGATAGTTGATGGATTGTTGGTTGGAGACTATGTTGATGTTGGAATTTGAGTTGGGTCTATTGGACGCAACCGCTTCACTCGTGGTTCTGAAGTAGAGGTCTTTATGTCATCAAATCTATTAGGATTGGTCGCAGTATCAATGGAAATGTCTGGACCATGTCTCACTCTCTCCATTGCCAACCTGGCCTTTTCTCTTACCTCATTTTTCCCTTTCAATGGGCATATTCCTTCTATTTTTTCTTTCCTTGTTACATGAGTTTCCCATCTCCAAGAGTTTCTTTATCAAAACTGCGAGGTCTACCCTTGAATAAGAAGCAACAAATAAGGTATTACTTCCATTATACAAGAAACAAGACGTGTTCCAACATAATTAACTAAATTACAAATATGTTAGCATGGTAATTATTGACATTGATACATAAACGCTGATTAAATGTTTCTTTTTATGTTCGAACTAAATTTTCATTTCTATACTCTATTTGAGTCAAGTAAAGAGAGTCAATTTTGCAGGTATTATAGCTATAGGATTATGACTTCCTTTGTTTTCAAAAAGTATTGGAAGTGAAAAGAAGATGAGTGAAATATTCTTCATTTCCAACACCTTCGGACAAGATGACATTACACGTAATATGCCACATTAATTGTGAGGGAAGATACAAGTTGGTGTTTGGATGTCTTGGGAATAAATTGAATAAATTACACTCATTAAGTTACAAGTTAACTATTAAGAGAACAACTTTACTAATTACACAATGAGGAGGTTGCAAATCCCCCGAAAAAAAGGAGAAATCATTGAGGTAGAGGCATCCCTGTAAAGCTCAATGGACTGTTATGATAAATCTAGCATAAAGAGGAGAGCATGGACAAGTTGGTGAACTATTCAATATGAACCCTCTACCATGATTGCTTCCAAGGTTTTTATACAAATTGAAGAGTCTCAATAGAGAGCCTCATCTATGCCATCCTTGTGGGAAATCAAAATATATTCATGTACAAATGATTATTGGTATACATTGCATACTTCATCTTGTATAGAGAATATGGACAACTTGGTGAACTATTCAATATGGACCCTCTCCCATGATTAATTCAAAGGTTTTTTTTTAGTTGAAGAGTCTCAAGAGATAGCTTCATCTGTGCCATCATTGTGTGAAATCAAAATATATTCATGTGCAAATGTAAATTAGTTAAAATTGCATACTTCATCTTGTCTGGAGAATATGAGACTTGTTTAGATGTGAAGTTGGGAATTCTTCTTGTGAAATTAAATGTTGTCTATGAGAGAGATATTGTTGTAGGCATATGATAAAACATAAATCAATGAAATTATATGAAATATTTTGAATGAAAACAATTATTTACAATTCACCATACCTATTCAAAATTATCTCTTCTTGCAATGAAAACTTGTATTTTGAATGTATCCACTAACTTCAAAGACCACTTAATATGTTTGTTAGATTCCAAGAGTGATCTTCTATCCAATAGATCAAAGAGTGATGATTTAGTGTGAGCCAAATTGAAGAGTTCAGGAATACAAAACGCGTGAACAGTTGTAGAAAACCCATGAAAATTGGTAGCAATCCTAGGAATCCAGATCTCCATTTTTTTAACTAGTAACAGGTGCACGCATGTATAAGAGCGTGCGCATGCATTAACACGTATGCACAACAAAACGCACACGTGCTCCTACCTAACATTTACAGCATTTAACTAATGTTTATCCCATTTAATAACTAACGTTCTTCAACAACGTCTTGATATTCACACATGTACAAGTATTTTTACAATATAGTCTTCACCACTACTTTCTTCTTAGGCCCATGGGTGCCATTATGAGGTATTAGGATCCTTACCTATGGCTAATGGAGGGTAAGGGAGGCATCCAACACTGACCATCATCGCCATCATAATCATCACCATAGTCATCATCATCGTAATCATCATCATAATCATCGTCATCATAGTCATCCTCATCATCATCATCATATTCATCATCCTCATCATCATCATTGTCATCATCCTCGAATAAAACTTGGAATGGTTGCTTGTTATATATAAATAACGGGATAGATAAAGCTCTATTAATAAGTCATCAATTGTGTAATGAGAAAAATGCAAAGAGTGCTTGTGTGAGCTGACATGTCAAAATCCTAGATGTGAGTTCCGTGAGTAATTGAAATTGACAGCTACTATCAAGAGAGAAGAAAGCATATGGCTCTGTGGACTCTACAAAATACTTTGTCTTTCAAATTTTATAGATGTGATGTCAAAGGGGCTACGTTGTATGAAGTATAAAATGGCTTACTATAAATACTGATTACTAAATCTTGAAAATGGGTGAAATCTCATTACTAAATCTTGAAAACCATCGAGATATTTAATACATATATAAACACTCATTACACTTGAAAACCATCGAAAAATTTAATACACATATAAACACTCTTTACACTTGTTTGAATATTTCTGGTACCATATGATCTATTCTATTCTATGGACCGTACATTTGCAAACATCGATGAACAACCGTCACATTGAAACCAACTCACGAGTCATGGACACTACAATATTGGAATTTTAGTCACCCCCATTACTTTGAAAACACCCTTTCGACATCATTTATATAATAAATTCACTATCTTCAAGAACAAAAGCTCAACTGATCAACATCTTACCCCCTAGGACATCAGACAAGACTAAAGAGAGCACAAGATGAATCGAGACGACTTATCCCAAGAGGAACTCGAGGGATAACTAATTCAAGATGAAGTATATTTTCTGTCATATCAAAACAAGTTCCAAACATTCATTCTAAAAGGAGGCTGAGATACTACACTAAGCTTAGGCTCAACTTTCTACACTAAGCTCAGGCTCAGCTTTCATCATAATCATCGCCATCATAGTCATCCTCCTCCTCATCATCATAGTAATAATCCTCATCATCATCATTGTCATCATCCTCATCCTCATCATCACCATCATTGTTCATCATCATCGTCGTCGTCGTCATCATCCTCCTCCTCCTCCTCCTCCTCCTCCGCCTCCTCCTCCTCCTCCTCCTCATCATCATCCTCCTCCTCCTCATCATCATCATCATCATCA
This sequence comes from Pseudotsuga menziesii, assembly GCA_001517045.1. Classification (NCBI taxonomy): domain Eukaryota; kingdom Viridiplantae; phylum Streptophyta; class Pinopsida; order Pinales; family Pinaceae; genus Pseudotsuga; species Pseudotsuga menziesii. The sequence goes on from LPNX010557563.1 coordinate 67,136, forward strand.
TCATCATCATAGTCATCATCCTCCTCATATTCATCCTCATCATCATCCTCATCCCCATCATCACCATCATAGTCATCATCCTCATCATCATCATGGTCATCATCATCATCATCATTATCATCACCATCATAGTCATCATCATCGTAATCATCGTCATCATAGTCATACTATTCATGATCATCATCATTGTCATCGTCGTCGTCGTCGTCATCATCATCATCATCATCATCATAGTCATCATCATCGCTATCATCATTGTTCATCATCATCGTCATGGTCATCACCATCATCATCATCATCATCAACATCATCATCCTCATCATCGTAATCATCATCATCATCATCATAATCATCGTCATCATAGTCATAGTCATCATGATCATCATCATCGTCATCGTCATCATCATCATCATCATTGTCATCATCATCACCATCATTGTTCATCATCATCGTCATCGTCATCGTCATCATCATCATTATCATCATCATCATCCTCATCATCATCATCATAGTCATCATCCTCATCATCATCATTTTCATCATCCTCCTTATCATCATCATTGTCATCATCCTCATCATCATCATCATCATTGTTCATCGTCATCATTCCATTGCAAATGCTTGAAAATAAAATCAAAGTAAATTTTCAACTAGAACTATCATCATCATCATCACCATCATCATTGTTGCTCATCATCGTCCTCATCATATTCATCATGATACTCATCCTCATCATCATCATCATCATTGTTCATCATCATTGTCATCGTCATCATCATCGTCATCATTGTTCATCATCATTGTCATCGTCATCATCATCGTCATCATCATCGTCATCATCATCGTCATCATCATCATCATCATCATAGTCATCATATTCATGATCATCATCATTGTCATCATATTTATCATCATCATCATCATCATCATCATCATCATTGTTCCTCATTATCATCGTCATCATCATCATCCTCATCATCATCATCATCATCACCATGATTGTTCATCATCATAGTCATCATCATCCTCATCATCATCGTCGTCGTTGTCATCAACATCATCATCCTCATCATCATCCTCATCATAACCATCATCATCATAGTCATATTCATAGTCATCGTGATCATCATCATAATCATCATCCTCGTCATCATCATCACCATCATTGTCATAGTCATCATCCTCATCATCATCATTGTCATCATCCTTATCATCATCATCACCATCATCATCATCATCATCATCATTGTTCCTCATCATCATCGTCGTCATCATCATCATCATCACCACCATCATTGTTCATCATCATAGTCATAGTCATCACAAGACTATGACTATCATCATCATCATAGTCATAGTCATAGTCATCATCATTTCCCTTTGATATGCTACTACAAAGCATATCAAATTCGAGAAGGAAAGAGTCACGGTTATATAATTTCATGAAAGTGTGGTAAAATTGGATGGATGATGTTAGCATTTGTTTGCATTAAGTATGGAATCCGTATGATTTCCAATTTATAAATTTCAAGTTCTTAATTGAACCAAATATATTCATAATCCAAGATAAAGTATGCAATTTAGCCCAATACTTATTTGTATGAATAGGTATCTTCTCCATTTGGCTGCGAGTGACAAGACTAAATTCATTGTTTTCTTTGACATGCTCAATGCATATAATGCACTCATGATCCTATCTATCATGTAACATGAATCTCTCACCATAGATTCATTCAATTATCCTCTTCCTTACAGTGAATCACCCACCAAGATTGACAATTCCCTTCCCTACTAAGTAGTCTCTTTGGGAATCCATGATTTGTGAATCCTCTATCGCTCAAGAAGATTGCAAACTTGTAGATTCTTACTACAAAGGTGTCCCACTCGCTTGCTCTAATAAACATAGAATAAGGTGATTTGGGCATGTTATAGGGATTTTTTCCTTCACAACAGCATTATTCCACACGTTTTACCTCAACAACCATCTTTTCCCATTACTAGATAGATTCATCATGTGACTTGTATCATCCAAATACAATTACCATGAAACGTCATCATGAAAAAAACAATCCAACTTTTAAATATGCTTCTTACAAAAATCAGATTTCACAATTATAAAACTCTTCTCATAACGTTTGTTCCTCATGGAAACAGTCATTAGTTTCCATTATGGGATTGCACTGACTTCCTATCCAAGACATTCATATCTGCAATCTATTATCCTTGACAAATCTTTCATTTAACCAAACAAACTATGAGTACTCATGCATATAATCAAAAAAACATACAGAATGATTCTAAAATTATGCCGCAAGATTAAGCCAATCAACTTCAAAAATCAACATATTAAATACAATGGAATATCATTCACTACATATGCATTATTAGAACAAACAAACATTCACACAAGGTGATAAAAAAAAACATGAATACATTCAAACAATTACAAGCATTATTTCCATATATTAGGATTCATGCCTTTGTCATACCGTGGTAACATTCACATATAAGAATTTAACCATATTTAATCATTCAACAATGATATTAAGCATAAGTAAATGAATCCCTTCCCATATTATTTTATCGTCCCAATACATGAGCATAATCAAATGCATACTTGTATAGTTTTCCATAACATTCATGATGTTACATGAAAAGTGGGTAACTCATGGAAGTTTACCTGATGCTTTACCCAACCTTATGATCAACATCTTCATGTCTTTCTCTTCCTTCAATACTAATGCACAATATCATCATCTTCAACCATGATACGAATTATTTATGAATTAAAACCGAAAATGGTGGTGATTCATCTTTTCCTAAAACCAAAACCAACTATTGCAATTATTCTACTCTGATATGCTTGACCAGTGTACATTGTCTTCATAACATCCTACAAAGTGAAAGAGGATATTATCCTAGGAATCCTATGCATGGAAATCTTCATCAATTTTCTCCCTCAAATTATGAGGGCTTCATGGAAGAAGAATCTTGGTCACAACCGTATAGCCAATTGTTTGAAATATCTCATGCCTATACAAAGATATCATGCATACCCTAGAGTTAAATGACAAGGGTTATGCACCTTGTAATCGTGTTTGGTATAGTTGCATAATCCATAATGTAATTTGTTTTGTACTTGTATCCAATTGTTTGAAATATCTCATGTCTATCCTAAGATATTCATATCATGCATACTCTAGAGTTAACAATGATAAACTTATGTACCTTGTTATCATGTTTGGTATAGTTGCATAATCCATAATGTAATTTGTTTTGTATTCTTGAATATATGGGCTGGGCCTAAAGCAACAATGAGAGCCAAAAGTTCACCCATAGTAAGAAAATCAGAAATTAAATGCCAAATTTCACCCACAGTAAACACAAAATAGTTGTACAATTTTGTGGAACGAACCAATTTATTATTATGCCGATTGAAGTGCGCAAAATCTATTTTAGATACATTAAAGAAAAATACACAATAAACTGAACATTTAGCTATTTCGTTCAATTCTGGATTTTAATGTATAATCTAAACAACATAATAACAATAGAATTTGGAAAGCTAAATTATGATAGGAGACTTTTGAAAGCTAAACTATGATATGGATTTTGAATTTTGAAAGCTAAACTATGATATGAATTTAGAACTTGCACTCTGGTTGTCACCTCTTAATTCAGTAGGAGACTTATAAACCATTCCAATCTCTATAAGAACATGATAGATACACACTTCTTCTTTAGTTGCTTCCTTATATTCCATGTACTTTGCTTCACAAGAAGAAAGAGAAGTATTTCTCAACGTCTTACTAGAAAATTAAATCGGCATGAACCAAGATAAAATATGTACCATGTAGTAGACATTGTATCTAAACAATCCCTTTCCCAATAAAAATATGTATAACCAAGAATTGAAGATATATCATTGCTAGAATAGAACACATCATAATGCAATGTCTCCTATAAATATATGAGAATTCTCTTTGTTGATTCCCAATGAATCTCATAAGGCTTTTGCATAAACCCCGAAACCATGTTCACTGCAAACTAAATGTTAGAATAATCAAACCCATAGTATTACCCACTTACACATTAATTCATTTATTTTTGTCTTATTTGCCTAGTTCATGAGTCCCACCATGTGCAAGTTGCTGATTGCCTATCCATAGAGGTCAAACTTGCCATCTTTGA
>LPNX010557563.1:78026-125419 GCA_001517045.1 Pseudotsuga menziesii
CTTTTTAATTTGCATACCAAATTTGAAGTTTTAGCAATGAAAAAACTAGGTGGTTTTTGCATTTAAATGTACTCATGAATATCACCATTTAAAACAAAATATTCACATCCAGTTTTTGTATTTTCGATTGATAAGATGTATGAATAGAAATTATGGTTCTTATTGTGTTCATTTTAGCAACTAGAGCAAAAATTTCAGTATAATCTATACCTTGTTGTTGAGAAAAACATTTTGCTACAAACCAAGATTTATGTTTTTCAATATTCCCTTCTAGAGTAAACTTTGTTATATATATATATCCATTTTCATCCAACTAAATTATTTCCATGAGGAAGGGGAATAAGAATCCAAGTCTTGTTCTTCATTAATGAGTTACACTCAGAAGTAATGATTTCTCCAATTCAGTTTTATCTTTAGCTTTAGCATTGGTATAGGGACCATATTTGGCGAAAACTTTGGTCATGAGAGAAAATTCAATTCTATTTCATTGAGTATCAGAATTAACACCAATCGTATAACCTACAGATTCGATAGTTTTCCAAGCCCAATTAAGAAGAGGAGTAGTGATAGGATCCACACTAGTATCTCCAGAACAGTCAAGTTTAGCACTTGAAGAAGAAGGTAAACTAGGATTAATGTTGAGAACATAAGAAGAGAAAGATGTAATAGAACATGACGTAACATGATATTCATTGGAATTAAGAGGAGGAGAGACTTCATTGATATGAACATCTCATAATATGATAACACCTTAGCTAGATGGATCAAAGAACATGTATGCTTTGGAATCCTCACAATAACCAATGAAAATAAAATTGTAAAACTTGGACTCTTAACTTTTTCCTTTTCCATCCAAGATATGTTCCCAACATTCATTGCTAAATATCTATATGTTCCTAGTTTAAGGTTTCTCGCCATTCCTTTTTTCTTTGGGAGTAACCTACAAAACTGCTTTGGTAGGGACTCTATTCAAAATATAGTGAGAAAAACAAATATCATCATCACAAAAACATTTATGTAATACTTTGGAATAAATCATACATCTATCCGTTTCAACCAAAGTCATATTCTTTCTTTTAGCTACCCTATTTTTTGAGGTGTATAAGGAATAGTCTTTTGATGTTGAATTCTAGGATTAGATAAATATGCATTAGACTCCTTTTTAGTGAATCCTCTTCATTATATGTTGTCAAATGAAACAAAGTATTAATACTTTCATCGGATTCATTTTCAACCATGGATTTAAAAAATTAAATGTACCAAAGGTTTCACTTTTATACTTAAAAAAAAATAAACCTAGGATTTTCTGCTATAATCATCAATAAAAGTAAGAAAATAGACTGCATGAGAGAAATAAATGGTTCTAAAACAACCACAATTATCACTATAAATTAGTTGCAATGGTTTTTTAGCACACTAAACTTTACCTTTATCAAACATTTCCTTATGATATTTACCAAGTACACAACCTTCATAAACACCTTTAGTGGAAGAAATTTAAGGTAGGAAAAGTACCATTTTAGACATCATTTTCATTTTTCCATAATTCAAGTGACCTAACCTACTTTGTTCATGATAATGAAAAACATAGGAATAAAAAGTTTTATTTTTACAAGAATTAAAAGCCATAAAAATATATAAACCAACATGATCAATAGGATCCAAAGAAATAGTTTTAAAGTTATTTTTAATATCATTTAAAACGTATTTATCTGCCCAAGCTTTAAATTTATAACTTTTTGGAGAAGCACAATATATAGAAAGCAAATCGATGATAATGCCTTGAACATGAAAAACATCTTCCAATGTGCCATTATGAACTTTAACATTACCATATCCTACTACTAAAAGAAATTGATCATCACTAATTGAAACATTTTGTGATGTGTTCCTATTACTGCCATAAGATGTAAATAAAGAACATGAACCATTCATGTGATTAGAAGAAACAAAATTCATTACCCATCCCATAGAAGAATAATATTTACTAAGTTGAAAAGAATAGAAACACAAGGCTATCAATTGTTCATTGGGGGGTTTCTTCTTGGCTTTAGCAAGTTCATGTCTCAATTTAAAGCAAATATTTCCACAACGGTAGGTTTTTCCACAATACTTACAAGGATTATATCCTTTCTTTTTATTATATACAATGTTAGAAGAATCATCATCATTATAAGAGTGAGGAGTTGATCCTTTAATATGTGGTTTAGGGTTTTTATTAAAAAATCTATTAAGATTCTTTTTATTATCTGTAATTAGGGATTTACTCTTAAATAATTGACGAGAAGAAATTAATCTATCTTTCTCACATATAAAACCTTTACAAAAATATTCAAAAGTTGGTTTCGGGCCTTTAGACATTTCAATAGCTCTATTTGTGGTTTGGATGAACATATCAAATGAAGTTCGTGTAACTTTTGTTCTACAAGAATAATTAGAGCATTATTGTTTTTCTTGTAATCACTACCACGATTATTTAACATTTAAATATAAGTTTTACTTTCAGCAACAAAAGACTATTCTATCAAAATATTTAGGTCCAAACTCACAGATTTTGTTTTCAAGAGAATGAGCAGAAACATCGACATTTTTATCAAATAAAGAAGCTAATTTTTTCCATACATCAATTGGGTTATCCTTAGCCTTGGTATGTACATGTAAACTATCAAAAATAGTTTATCTGATGAGTCCTCTTACTTGATCACATCGATCTTCCCATATGTCTATATATTTAACATTCATTTGTTTAGTTTGATCACTGTGAACTAAGCACCGTACATATTCTTAATCCTGAGTATGTCAATCATATTTATCTTCCAAGAGAGATAGTTAGTACCAACTAATTCAGGAATATAATATGCATCATAACTCATAATGATTAATCAAGAAACTAAACTATTTAATGAAACAATACAAGAAAATAATATTTAGAAGAAAAAGTGAATAAAGTCGTAAATTTATCACTAATGATGAAACCCAACCACAACTTATTGATGGATATGCACACCTATGGAAAAAACAACAAATAGAAATTAATTTTAGAGAATTTTTTCCCACAAACAGGGCCCAGGTGCTTTCTTTGTGGAAAATATTCATGTGCACATATGACCAAACAGTACATGGGGCCCTAAATCACTCAAAATAAAAGTTGTGAAAGCAATCATTGTCCTATACAAAATCCTAAGACAAAACACAACCAAAGATAAGAAGACAATTAGATCTACAACACAGAAGATATATCCAAGATAGAAAGTTGGTATACAATGGATTTCAACTCAAATCTACAAATAAAATCACGAAAAACTTGAAAATTTTGTAAAAAATTATAAAATATAAATGATGAGGGTTAGGGTTTGAAAAAAATTATCATAGTTTTACAATTACATAATAATATAATTTTCAACATACCGAAAAGAGTCTCCTTCACCTCTATTGTATAGCTAGAGCTATAGAATAATTACATCCCATAATACATGTGCAATACATGATTTTCCACCTCCTTATATAATGTATAGTAATATGAGAATACTACTCCATGATTCATGCGGGATAACTCTTTTTACATAATATAGACGCAATTGTGTATTCCTTTTCTAAATAATAAGTCATAATATCTACAACATCACAATAGACATCATTACACATGTAACATTAGCATTACACATTCCAACAACTCTTTCATGGTTCTTTTTAAGATTTAAAGTATCTAATTGTAAGCTGAGTACCAAGAATGAAATTTTAAATTGTGCTAAAAAGTTCCCTAATTCATCCCCAGTGATACCACTTATGACTTGTTTGGAAAATTTGGAAAGAGTGTCTCTTGCTCCCTTACCATTTTTAACTTGTCCATGAGAATACATCTTACCCGATTCACAAATTTGTTATAAGCTCAGTTGAGATACATCACCTAATCCCATCAAATTATGCAAATTGATGGACTCGTCAATGATCCCTCTCAGTAGGATGGCTTTAGTAGCGCGTTAATCAAGGTTTTTATTATTAGAAATTTGCAAGCTATACATAAATATTTCAAGGTAGTCTTCTATGCTTTCATGATTTTTGTGTCATACTAAATATTACTTCTTCAAAAATAGTCCCTAGATTTAAAATAATCCTAGTATTTCTTCAAAAATAGTCCCTAGATTTGCAAAAAAAATTAGTATTTCTTCAAAAAGGTCTTACGTGTGTCATCCCATGTACAAATTTTGTTTCCTCCCAACTCCATGAACCAATGTAATGAATGAGATGATTCATGTTGAAGGGTGGCAGGAAACACTTTGAGTTATGTGCATCATTAGAATAATTGAATAGCTACTACAAAGCATATCAAATTCGAGAAGGAAAGAATCATGATTATATAATTTCATGAAAATGTGGGGCCGATGCACAATCATGGACTCCTTTAAAGACACTTTAGATGCCACATAATACTAGAAAAACTTGGAAACTCTAAATTTAGGTGACAATTAGGGGTACTTCCCTAACTTATTTGAAGATGAAGTAAAAAGACAACAGATAGGTAATTGAATCAGCTTTCATAATATATAACATTTATGCAGAAAAAATGTGTGTCAATGATTCTAAAATTAGTTTTCGTGAAATTGGGTTTTCAAATTTTCAGCACATCATAACATATATGTTGGTGCGGGTGCATCAATATATGAGGTAAATGATGTCAATTTGGGATAAAATCTTGCAAACATATAAAGGACATATGGGCCTAATGCAACACTATTTATTCAGAAATTTTCATGAATTAATTATTGAAGTTTGAAAATCTTGAAATGAAAATGTTCTGTGCAGGTGCAACACTTTAGGGGAAAAAGTAAATGAAATCCTTGATTTCTATATATAAGGCCATAGAGCTTGCTCTCTTCTAGTGCACCATATAGTTTTCTTGGGAAATGGTGAAGGAAATCAAAAGTTATATAAAAAACAATCAATGTATCTATTTTCAAAAACTGACGTATGTCATTTAGAAAAAAATAATAAATAAATAAAACATATTTTTGAAGGAAAAAATTACATATTCAGAATCGTAATATCGTACTCTACAATATTCTAAATTTTCATAAAAAAAATATTGTGTTTGTCACATCAAAACATGCCATCGAAACTGAGCATATTGATAAGGTTCTAAAAGACACATAATAGCCCCGGTTTATTTGTCCTAGCCAATAGGTTCAGTAATATGAAGCTATTTCCGAACATAATGCCAAACCTTATTCCCGCTAAGTTTTTTAATTTTAAAAACACGCATATGCTTTTTGTAGTTATACATATCTCATATGTGATTCATAATGCATATGCGATATAATGCATATGCGTTTTGGATTTAGTAGCTTCAAGAGTAAAAAAGTGTTTGCCAAGTTAGTGGATAGTCTTTGCGAGAAACCCCATCTAAAAAGAAAATATCATGGTAATTATTGACCCCTCCAAAGCGATTTAGTGTGGAAAAAGGACAACGCTTAGCCTAAAATTTGTGAATGGTTGTGGATAATGAGGTTAGATTATTGGAGGGTCAAGGTGCTTAAGACATAGAAGATGTTTTTTACACGTAATGATTGAGTTTTATTTCCTAACCTTTCTCTAAGGCTCAAAACTCATATCTAGCTCATGAGGTCATGTATGGTGGATCTAATTTCATTATTAAAACTATATTTAAGAAGTTTTCTTTATGGTACAAGGCCTAGGTTTCCTACCTTAACAATGTCCAAGACCCATGGATTCATATCTACTATCGAAAACCTTCTAACGACATCCGTTTCACCACTCGAAGGAAAGGGTAACTTCAAGAGGACATGGCTGGTCATTTGAGCTGTTATTCATGGTCATGAATTCCTAGAATATATTTTTAGAGTCCAATCCCAATGTTTACTACCCCAACAATGTTAAAGGCCACACGACCCATACCTAGTGCTTGTAAGTCATGTGAGGTGATTCGAGGTATCATTTTAGGCCTTGGATGGATATAATATTCCTGTAATACTCCTTAAAATCATAAAAAATTAAAAAAATTATTTAAGAAAATTAATGTTAAAACAACGCATAAAGAGGTTATCTTTAACCGCTAACAGTTAACATTTCATAATATCTGAACTAGATACTACCAAACCATTTACTAATATCTATAATACATTTATTTCCACAACATTAAAATGAAACGTATTGAAAGGTTGATCTACCAAGTTATTGAGTTAGTGAAGTAATTACACTGAGATCAACTGTAAACTTTTTGGTAAGTGCAATATCATAAAAGTTGTTTTCTTATTTAATGAATGGGCTTTTGGTTGTGCCTGAGGCTTACTTAGCTTATTGAAGCTAATGCAGTCAAATGATGTTCTTGTTACAGGTCCTTTACAGGTAATCCTTTTACTTCCAGTTTTAGGATCAAGATTATTTATCTCAACAACAGAGATAATTGCTAGAGCACTGATTTAAATTTTATAATGTGATGTAGTGTAAAAAAAAATCATCACCTATTGATTACTAAAGGTACTAAAAACCTATTTCCTTTCCAAGAACTTTATGACTACAGTTAATATGCTTGCTAAGGTTCTGAATTGTCTAGAATCTACTTTTGTCATGTTTTGCAGTCTTATGAAAACTACATCTAACAAAATTTGGTCTAGGCTTACAAATTTATTTGCTACCTAGTTCTATGTAATTAAATTACTATTTGAAATACAAGCAAACAATACATGCTTAACCCCACCTTAATCCTAACCTATAAATATAAAGTCCAAGTATTTATACTAATCCTAAAGATGCATGAGCTAGAACTATAATGCTATCCATACTCTAAAAAGTATATAGGACATAAACATTACAAGAATCTCTATTTATGTAAAGTATTAACCAAATGTTTTAATGCAGAGCTTACCATACCATATGAACTATGTCGAGACCCAATAAATCTATTGAATAGTGGATTCCACATTGTGGCAAGCTAGAGGAGGAGGGTTTTAAGAGGCAAAACCCTAACATATAAACGAGCTCTTCACTAAAACCACATTTATTTTTATTTGTTGTTTTGATGTTCTTAGGTGGTGAGATAGGCCGACAGGCCTTCGGCCTTTTCGGCCTCTGCTAACTAGGTAAAAGCGCCAACTCATAGCTTTAAAATATGTTGGAGCTTACCTCTACATTGACCATGGTAAACTATGGAACTCTGGTTTTCTTGGTTGTGAGCCATCTGAAGCGATATCATGATTCCATCATCGGTCTGTAACTGGGTCTCTTGCCTTTGAGGTAGTGTTTTTATTTTAGCTAGTGATAGGTTTAACAGGTGGGCATCTTGGGTCTATGTCAGAAGTTGTTAAAATTCCTCAGTCATGGTATTCGTAGATTTTACCTTCGAGTTCCTTGCCATAAACAAAGAAGTGAAGGTTTTTCTTGATTCTTGGTGTTCAAATCGTGGTTCTCTTTGCGAAATATTTAAGCGTTCTACTGGTTAAGGGTTTCCTAAATAAAAATCCCAACCATGGTTGTGAACACAAAAGATACGAGGTAAAAAAATAAATTCTTCCATCCCTAGGTAATTTAATTCACTTTTGGAATAAAATTCTGTAAAGGTAAATTAGTATAATATTAATGACTTGTCTATGTTTGCTTTCGAAGGGGCCATAGGTGAAGACTCGATGAAAACACAGCTACAGGTGGGAGCGTTTTACTTGAAACACCACTGGGTTGAAATGCTACATACTGCATCAGTAATTCCGGGTAAGCCTCGGTTATACAACCAGAGGCTTACTTCAGTGAAGTCTATTTGGTTGAGATGGTGAGGTTGTGTAAAAAAAATATCATGGGGTTTGGAACTCTTATAGTTTTGTTTTAATTATTAATCTAGGAAGTGATAAAACATTTCGGTCCTATACTTTGTTTGGAAAATCTTAGAAAGACTCTCGCTTTTGTTCTTATGCATTACAATCCCGAGACAGGAAAGGCTATATGTAATTTTTAAGGGTTCCTTTGTTGATTTTACTTGGACATAGTGTGATAAATATTTTTATAATAAAAACTCTTTTTAAAATAAAACCATGAGTTTGGTTATGGTTTTTAATTTATAAATTTATTTATTAATTTGTATATCTCTTTGTGAAGGAAATATTAGGGTTTATATAAAAGGTTGGTTATATCTTTTTACTTTGTTTTTAGTTATATAAATAACTCTATTTACATCTAATTGTAGTAGTTATTGCAATGCCCCATAATTTGACTAGACATATTTTCATATAGACATGCTGTATTTTATTTTGCTCAGTATATGTTGGACTCATTTCGACTGAATAAACCATATTTATAACATGATAGACATGATCAGATGTTGTTACTATGTTTAAGATGTTACTATGCTGATGTTGATACATTGATTATGATGTTATGATTATGTTTGTGAGGTTACTATGTTATAGTTATCATGAGATTCCTTTGTTCATACTGACAGTATATGTTTAATTGTCATCCTCGATAAATATGATATATATGATGCGGTACATGGATACCAACCCATGATGTGATCAATTTAATGATTTATGCGATGAAAGGATATGATGTTGATAATATGCACCAATTGATGATTGAATGGAGATATTGTTATGAATGTATGTTTTCAAAGTACTAATCGAGAGAACAAATGGACTATGTAATAACTCGATACTTTATATGAAATGTGGCATAGTACCTATTTTTGGAGAAGAGCCTTGTTTACCAAAGTTGATGATACGATGACACAGACCAATAATCTCAATAGCAGCATAGTATGGTTTTGATGGGGTATACACCCAGGATGTTGAGAGGGATAGATGTGTTCTACCCTATGTTTCTATGATACCCGAGATCGTGGGAGGGCCGTGTTGAGACACGCTCCCCAATTTGTTGTGATGATGACAGTCGGATGCTTGCTAGGAGAGGCTAGGTCCGTTGTTCAGCCGATGTTATCGCTCTCAGGTTCTTATGTGGTTAGGTCGGTGAAGCCCACATCCACTTCTATACTAGCACACGAAGGATAGGGAGGGTGGAGACGGTAGATTAGGATGGGAGGATATTGTTAGCTAGTATTATTCAGGGTTGGGGGTTCCTTGGTTCTAATTTAGTGGTAGTAGCTGACCTTCCTTGTACTTTATTGATTAAACCAATGTAAGCATAAAAATAATGATATAAAATCTTATAAGGTTAACTCATAAAATAACCAATGATGTTTTAGTAATGCTATTATTATGCATACTTGTTCTAATTGCATGAAGTATTATTAGTATTAGTTAGCACTTATGCATAGGAAATATTATGTATGTTTATAGTACATGTCCAGCTTGTGCATGCACTGGCCATGCATGCACATTTTGCATATGTACGCTAGTATCGCTATACCAATACCTTCATGTTAAACAATTGTTTAACTTGTTGTGAATACGTGAGTTGAATATACATTGATCCTAAATAGATATTGAGAATTAGGTTATTAATATACAAGATAAACAAGTCATTTATATATTCATTAATTATGCATAAACACTATGATAGGAAACTCACTAAGTGTTGTTAGTTAGAATTTTCACTCCGGAATCGTCATAAATAATATAATTATATTGTTTAATTGTCTAGCATGATTGCTTAAACCCTCAAAGGTTCATTGTTTATAAATAGAGGGGCACTATGTTGGTAGTAGGATACTTAAATATCAAACAAATAATTACATAATTGATTATTAACTCACCATATATTTATTATTATTATTATTATTTTATTATAATAAAGATAATGAGTTCCCTTATCATAAACATTGTTGAATATATATATATGAATTAATTAAATAAATTCTTGATTTAACCAAATCATTTCATCATAAGTTAAAATGGTATATTAAATTAATTAATTGAACCCACAAGATAGGGTATGATTTCAATAGACCAATACCAATATTTTTAGATCTTGAATTGAATAAAATAATAAAGATATTCAATGCTACAAAACTCTTGATGGGTCAACCTCATCACTAATAAATTATTATTTTATTCAATCAATTTAATGTTTGAACCGTGAGTGGGTCTTGTACAATTTAACCCACTGCCTCTTAAAGATACCAAATTGAATTCTTCAATAGAAGTAGTAAATAGTGTACAATAAACGGTTTTAATTAACCATGATGGCATTGAACTCCTCGAGGCAATGGATGCAAAATATATATTATTTTATTGTATTTGAAATTTTAAATAAGAAAGAAAATAAATGTTTGGGGTTTAGTGGGATTTGATGGGAGGCGGTGGAGTAAACTTGAGGAAAATGGAGGAGGTGGAAAATGGTATTTAGGTGAGAACTTATGGGGGGAGAAGTGGGAATTTGATTTTGGGGAGGGACTGCATTGTGAGGAATTTGGGAGTTGGTTTTCTTTGGGAAGTTAGATGGTGTATGAGTGGAAAAGGAGGAAAAAAACTTGAGGAGGGGGAAAGCTCAACGATTGAGAAATGGTTGGAATGAAGAAAGATCCAGAATGGAAAGGAAGTTACTCTTGAAATTATTGGTCTGTGGGATCGGGGGCTAGGAAACCCATGGGTTTCCTAGGGCCAGCACATGATGAGAGTTGGTTGGCAAGGTGGTTCTTCATGTTTTGTAAACAAAGGCTTGGATGGGAATCTGAAAGTTGAAGGAGCTTACACGTCTGTGCGTGCTCGATCTACTACAATCATTGGTGCCAAGTATTTCACTATCAAGTTACATACTAAATTCATGCATGTTACAAGGGTATTACTAACTAGTTTATGAAAATTCATGATGTTTATTACACATGTACAGTTCATATTTCTACTTTACAAACTAGTGAAACATACACTGATAAACCCTGTAAATATAAACCTTTATATATAAACCTGTAAATATGATTAAAGGATCTTGATTTTATTAAAAACTAGCTCAGAATGAGCTTAACATAGAGAACAACATGGAGAAATGGACCCAGTGCTCTGCCTCGTAGACAAAGCACTACATATGGTATCAAATCCATGGTTTGGACACTTTGACCTTAGGGCCTCTCTACACCTAAAAACACCCTAGAAATAATTACCATATGGTGTATCTAAAGCTACAAATTAGGACGAAAATATTACACTAAAAATTCTCTCCCAAGATTCAGCTGAAAACGAACTATGCATACTCCTCACTACATAAAAAGCTTAAAACAAGGAAAAGGTCAGATATTCATGTATTAATATTTCAATAGTTAAAATATTGGTTATCTGTAGAACTTACCATTTTCTTAATATTGGAAAATAAAATTATATATATATATATTCAAAAACCTTTTATATAGTACAAAACCTTGCAATATATTAGTTAAATGATGACAATTAAAATAGTTTGTATTATTAATTGAATTCAACCAACTTGGACATAAATAAATAAACTAACTTTTCAGAAGCATATATATAATTTTCTTTCTAGTGACAGAAGAAAAGCTTTGAATTTCCTTTTTACGTTTTCTTGAAATAAATATACTATACTAGATGATCATTTCTTCTTTCAGGAATATGTAGTGGATTGTTTTGATTATCATCTCTAAGAAATGAAACCAATTCAAGAGATATATATGCAGAATTAAGAAAATGCCCACCTTAAGGATATCATAGACTTCGCCTGGTGCAAAAGCAAATTTAGGATCATCTCCACCATCCCCATTTCCATCTTTGTTGTAAAGTCCATTAAAGTAATTACAGCAAGAACGACCATACTCTGAGTTTTTATCCCCATTTTCCATGAAATCATAAACCATTTCCGTCAAGTAGAGAGAGCTCGGTTCATGATAGCTTTCGCTGCTGCCAAAATTTGTGCTTGCCGTTCTAACAATATTCAATTTTTTGTCATTCTTGTTGTTTTCATGCACCCCTCATGATTCTCCAATAGAACGAGGATCGGGAAATACGTGAAAGGGACTGAGAAGAGGGGTTTTCAACAGTGGAATTCTTCAAAACGCCTGAAAATAAAATTTCGGTGAACCATATATAGCAAGGAGGTTGACAGTTGACGAGGACTAATGGCGCATAACACAAAGATAGGACTGAAAGCGCTCTATAAATTGGTTTATGTTGCATCACAATAAATCTATAGCTATAATGGAAGTAGTAATAGACCAAACTTGGGAAATGAAAGGCCCACCCATTTCTTAACACAGCAAAAGATTAACATTTTTTAAGTTCTTAAATTTTAATTTTAATTAGCATAGGTATCGAAACACCGAGCCCTCTCTTAAAAAGAAGAAGTTAAATTTCAAATCTATCTATCAAATTTTAAAAATATCTGCAAGCATTTATGCCTGGGGATTTTCTCCAAGGGAGGCACCCAACAGCCTTGTAGAGTTTTAGGGTTATAAAATAATTCATTTAGCTCACATAATTCATTTTTCTTAATGTTTCAAGTCATAGAAATATTCGGTTAAGCTCACAGAGTCAACAATCTCTTCTACAAAACTACGTGAGTTCTTTATAAATATATTATTAATACAAATACAAATACATGAACACAACGGTCGAGGGTTGTATGTTATCCCATTAGTATGAACTAAACCATCTTAATTTGGGATAGCACAAATAGATCGAATTACAGGTCTGATGGCCTTGTTGGACCTAACCAATTCATTAGTTGTTTGCAAACTAAAATATAAATAATCAAAAGAAAACAAACACAATATTGATATATCCCAGCAACGCATGGAGAGGAAAATGGATGAAACCACCCTTGCTTATTCAAACTCCACATCATTTCCGTCGATGTATTTCTCATGATCCTTGTGTTCTCTGAGAGACTAGCGGACTGTGCCATTTAAAAGCATAGGGAAATCGTGCAATTACAGATACTATGCAATACAACCACCTCTAAAGTGACCGAAATTCTGGTGGAAATATAAAACTAACCCAAATATTGAACAGATTTTATGAGAAGAAACCTAAAGCAACTACTTCCAACAAGAAGATATGAAAATCCCATCTAACAAATATAATTGACTCGTTAGAATGAAGTGGTCTGGCATTAGAGGCCTCCCGAATGTGGGAAAACTGAAAGATTTATGGAGATTCAAAACCTACACTCATAGATTATCACCTAGTGGAAAACCCTGCTACGCGAACTGACAGAAAATACTTTATAATATAGCTTTATATCATTGAATTCGAATTGGAATCATTCTTATACAATAGAATAACTCTCTATGAAAAGAAAACTACTGAAAGTTTTAGAGCTGGTAAAAGAATAAAAATAAATATTTTTAGGGAAAGGCTATGCATGGCATGTGCCTCAACTAACCGGGGAATCTAGCACATGATCCTGGAACCAAAACTGCTACAGGCAGAAGTGGGGAAGCTACACGGGCCATCCATACTGCAGGTAGAAAGAAAATTTTTTATCTAAACAAGGTAAAATACATAGGGATAAAAGCAGACCTTCACCGAGAACGTTGGTAGAACCTGTCCGGTAGGTTCTTGGGGCCTAGCACAAGCGATGGAAAAAAAATGGGAGGAAAAGGAAATGATTGGGGATGGGTTACCCGCTTTAACATTGTCGAGGGAGGAAGATCGCATGGTATCCATGCAGGCTCAGGCTCAGCACATAAATTTCTTATTTTAATGCAAACCACTCATGAGGACATCTTTATCATTTTCTTATTTTAATATCCATTTTTAGTGCCCAGGGTTGAGGGTTGACAGAAGGAAGAGGCTCGGTCTCATGCAATCCACTCACTAGTCACGATGACATCTTTATCATCTTCTTATTTTAATATATTCTGCTTCATATCCTGAACAAATTAGATTGCATTATTTTAGTTGCGGCCAGGTTGCTAAAACCTTGTTATCATATTCCGCTTCCTATCTTGAACAAATTAGATTGCATTATTTTAGTTGTGGGTAGAGACAATAAAGGAGAATCCTCATGTTTATTGTTGAGATTCTATGTTTATTGTTCACACCTTGACATAAACATCCAATTAGTAAACTCTTAAGAGAATAAACTAATTTCAATTATATGTTTAAGCCCTAGAGAAAGATATTATATTGTGTTAAGTTGAACACACTTATAAAACTGTGTAGTAATATTTATTTAAACATGCGTTAGAGTACTTACAAATATAAATCTTATAAGGCGAGTGGAAAAATACATGAAGGTAAATTATTCATTAATCAAATAAATCTAACCCTAGAACATTTACTCAATAACTTTAACTAGTAACTTCCTGAAATAAATCATGATGATGACGACGACTATCATCATCATAGTCATAGTCATCATCATACTTAGGGTTTAGGGTTTCAAAACCATGGTATTTTTTCCACTTACATATGGTATTTTTGAATTTGAGCTAGACTTTCTTTTTAATGTGTACTTTCCCTATTTTGGTGGAATTTCCTAACTTTGTGGGATAAGTCCATTTTCCATAATGCATCCAATTTTTGGGAGTTTTGGTATATGAAGATTCACCATGTTAATTTTTTAGTTTGGAGACTAATGATGTGGAAATGGTAAGTGGGCTATGATGTATGAAAGATTTTTTTGTATTAACACCAACATTTCTTATGGTTAATGAAGGAAGTTAGATATAGTTACCAAATGGTTGGGGAAGTTGTAACCGAGAAGGTGGTTATTGAAACTTCCATAACTCCCTCTTTTCTGAATTTTTATATATTTTTCATATTTTTGGAGGGAATTCGTGCCTAATCCAAGCGAAAGGAGTGAATGGTTCACTTCCAAATAATATGCAAGATATGAATGCAAATTTGTATTGCATTTACAGTCTATCAAAGGGGAAAGTGTGAATGAATCGTAGTCTACATGAATGTTACGTGTGGATATGATCAATTTAAAGGATTACAATTTTCAGGGTATTTGGGAATGGCTAAGGTTTCGCTTGAATGATCAATTCCATAAAAATAGAGTTAAAATCGATGTTCTTTAATCCATAAAAAAAAAAAAATTGTGAACAGACAGCGACAGTCAAAGTGTTTTCTTTTGTATTGTTTCCATGATCGAAGAAGTGCCAATTTGAGCTATAACAAATGCCCCCTAATGTATGAGTTCAGAAGGGAACATGACGATTGAAATACATTGTAATATATATGGAACATTATGTGGAGTAAACATGGCCAAATATTCCAAGAGTCCCAGCCCCGACAAAGTACCTGAAACATAAAAAAGATGTCAGATAATCTTTTCCTTGGAATGGATATGTCCATGCTACAAGTGATAAACATGGAATCCAAATACAATACACTGTAAATCCATGACATATATGTGAATGATGTAAATGTTATGGTAAAAAGGATCATACACAGTGAATCCATGCCAACTATAAGATCATAGCCACAAATATATACAATGTGGATATATTTCAATCTAGAGATCGTAGCCATGAATGAATACATAATCTATTATGTTTCATCATGAATCATGAGAACAATATATAATTGATCTAAGTGATGGTTCTCCCAATGGTACTAGTGTCATATGAGGTGTGTTACAGACTTGCACAACTCATGCAATATAAAACTATGAGGATGTTATCATTGGCCTAGGGTCTTCCATCCAATTCTCTTAAATGTTCGAATCCTACCCATGTGAGTGAATGAGTTAAAGTAAAAAATGGAGGACACCATTTGATTACCGGTCATTGACGTATACCTTTAAAAAACACGATGTGACCCATCGATGATAATAATGGGCACCTAGGTAACTAGTACATCGTAAAAAGTATAAATAAATGTCTTGTAGTCGAACACAGTAGAATCTATTCAGTTGGGGACATTGATGTATTCCCACTAACCAATAGTGAGTGAACCTGGCATTGATGAATACAATCCCCAAGGTACTAACAAGAATTTAGATGTCATTGCTAGAGCATAATGAGTTGAATTCAATGGGAAGAGACCCTTTATAAGAAATGCATTAAGGAATCCCCCATCATCCAACACAAGTGAATATCAAGTACTAATTTTATTTGGGAAGGACTTGAACAAAGTTCTGTAGAATGAACCACTTAGTATGTCTCCAACATGCACCAGATGTAAATAACACACATAAGAGACAACTTGAGCAACAAGTGATAGTGGAATATATTAACACGGGTGAGTATTTCCACCAAATATAAAAAATGGAATCCAAGGTACAACATGAATCCTGAAGTGTGAATAGATTTCTTGATTTCATACATTAAGGGAAACCACTCAATCGGAAATCAAATATGAATTGTCTCTATTGTGTGTAACGTTAACTGTCAATGATGTAAACAGGGTCCTACAACTGTAGGTTAATTCCTCAAAGCATATGAGTTGTCATTGATAAGACACAACTCGTCGAGGATAAGTCAATGTGGACCTTCCACACAAGGATGAGTTAAAAAATTGAGTTCAATTATACATGATGATAACAAACTGAAACCAGGGAATTTCCAACACATGAGATCAAGGAAACTATAGAATGGATGATACAAGCTATATCCTTGAACATTGATCATGACACATAAGTGACTTGAGTATTTTTTGACACAAAAAGACCAGTGATATAAATCATTAATGTAGAATACATTAACAGATTCTCCATATAATTGGAAGAGTAACAAAGCGGAGGAGTAAAAACTCCACGACTAAGGTTTATATCCTAAGGAAAATTACTATAACCCAACTTGTTTATAAACTCAAAATTGGTGCTATGTTCGAGGATGACTCGACTTCTAGCTAGAGATATTTTCATATTATGAAAGTCGGAAAAAGCACAAAAGAATGCTATAGTATAGTGGAAGAAACTAGTGCTGTGGGGCATGCAACTATGTTCCAAGCACATGGAATCAAATTATACAAAAAAAAATACAAAAAAGGGTGTTGAGAAAAAGGTGGACACTTCTCAATACGTTTCTTCAAAGGATTTCATCCAGAATGCAAATGCAATGGATGCAAGTGATGATCAACATGATGAATGCAATGGCATTATAAATGTTGCAATGAAGCATTAAGCATATTTGTGCAAGTTGTCATGAGAAAATTCAAATGCATAATGAACAAAATTGAGATCCTTACTTGGAATGAACATAAATCTATGAGGAAGAAATGCATGCTACTTCCTCTTCAAGTCATGGTAAAACCAAAAAGGATCCTAATCCTATGAAAAAAAATCAGCATGGACAACACCAAAATGATAAGAGGGTGTTGACTACATTGTCATATGTTAGGTAGGATCTACTACTAGAATAGTGCAAAATGCATATATAGATGGCTAACACACCAATATCGAACAAGTTTGACCCTATGGTGAATTCAGGTAGAAATAGGTTTAAATGCATCATAACATAGGGGATGCCCAAACCTATATGAAATTTTATGAATGTACATGACTGGATCGAGGAACATACAAACAATTATCCCTAATTAATCATGAATCCAGTTGAAATTCTCGTCTCCAAGAAAAAACAATACCAATATAATATCCAAAAAAATTAAAAACAAATACCTAATACAAGTCACTTTGGTACAAGTATTTGCAACTTCAACATTTTACACAACAAGCATAACCAAGGTATAATTTACCATTGAATACTCGAGAGTTCTAATTCCCAGGGATCTACAATCAATAAGATCAAATTCATGAGGAAGATGAAAGAAAACATGAATAATAGAATCTACAGGAACATACTGAGCATTTCAAGAGTGTAAAGATCTATTAACATAATAAAACTCATCAAGAACATCAACATGCATCTTGATGGAGGAGTCCAAAGACTCACAAGTTCCACCATCGAAGGATCACAAAATAATGATGATACTCAAAAGGAAGATTGGGACTAGATTTGATTGTGATTGGGTCCAATCCAACGACAAGATCTTTGGAAATGAAGTAAATATCCAAATAAATGCTAGACTTAATCATAGTTTCTAGGATATCTTCATCTAAAACAAATATTTCATCCTATATAATAAAAATTCCATAACATTGACTTGGGCCAATAGGATGGAGAGCGAGTTCCAATGCCCCCATCGGATTCATCACCTAGTGAATTGTTGGAACCATGTCTGAAGAAGGTAACAATGAATGCAGAGATTTATTCTCAATAATAATTGAACACGAGAGGTATGATCCCATATAATTCACTCATGATGAGGCATTGTCTACCGAAGCACTAGGAACATACAAAGGGGGTACTTTATATAAATTTGAGACATGAGGAGGATTAACAAATGCAAGTTGATCAAAAGTGACAATGCTTCCATTGTGAAAAAAATGCATCACATGAAAGAGTGTAGACAACACAACATTCATAGCATATACATAATCATGCTCGAGTATAATATTGAAGTCCAATGGGCCCTCTATAACCATTAAATCAACTAAGACAATGTTTCCACCCAATGTAATAAGAAACTGAGGGAGAAATCCCAAAGGTTCACTAGGTCTTCTATCAAAATTAAGCGGGTGACTAATAGCCCACACTAGGTTGGGAGAACTGAAACCTTTTCAAGAACTCATGAATAAAATACTAACATAGGCTCCTTCATATACAGCACTATGGTGAACATTCTTGACTCCAATTCCAACATTTATCTAGAAAGGTGTGGTATAAGGAAATCAACGCTTAGCTAGTTTATTCCAATCAAAGGAAATGATCCTAAAGATTTGTGTGGGTTTGTTCAAAGTGATTTTGTACCCCATTTTCCTAAAAAGTATGAATGGGTAGTGAAGAATAATTCAACATAACCACATCACTCTCCAAAGGAAGGGTCGGATCAAGCGATGGTTGCATCAGTTTGATCATTTGTAATTTATCACTCTACAAGAAAAGAGTAGGATTTACCGAATATTACATCAGTTCGTCACTTGATCAACAAAAGTTTGAATAGGATATTGGAAATCTATATACAATTTAGGATAAAAATATACTTTATACATGGACCACACTCTTCATACCTCTCGAATAATAGGGAATAGGTGAGTAAGGTGATATATCTTGCAAATATTACAAAGGAACTTAGGCTTGTTCCTTATTTGTTTATGTTTGTCAACAATATTATTACTATCATCACGAATCACCTTAGATGGTAGTTTCCCCCCAGCATGACATGAAGTGGTTGGTTGCATGTCTTCAGTATGACTTGTAATGACTGGTGACTTGTCTCCAATATGAGTTGTATTAACTGGTGAGATACAATTAACATGACCTAGAGTGGTCAATGGTGTGTCCTCAACATGACTTGCAGTATTTGATGAGATACTTTTAGTATGACTTGAAGTGACTAAAAGTGTGCCCCTAGCATGATTCATGGAGGAAAAGTAATTGTCCCTAGCATGACTCACGAAGTCTAAGGATTTTTCCCCAACATGACTCATGGAGGATGAGGATTTCACCCCAGCATGACTCACAGAGGTAGAGGAATTATCCCCTTGTATTCACATTCTCTTTCTATTCCTTTTAGACTATTGGTTGCTAATATTTAGCTTTCACTACATGAGGTATACGTAGAAGAATAAGATGTCACTAATGAAGAATCTAAAGGGTTTTTATTCTCTTTACATACAATGTTTGTTGGGGAAGCATCAAGAACATTCATGACATTTAAAGTGGAAAACAACCAAAATAGAATCCTTGGGGTGAATCTAGGAATATTCGAAGTGGCCATCAAGGGAACACCAATGTTCCAAACAAATGGAAAATCACAAGGATCCCCTTGCATGGGGGTCCCTTGGTTTGTGTCCATAGGAACCTTAGCCATAACTTTTAACTCAAAAAGTAAGAAATATGTAAGACCAGCTAAGAACAAATAACACACCACTAGAAAAAATCCTAGAGACATCAAATAAGCAAACAAAGGGACTTTCAAAGTTGAGTACGGGTTGATTAAGTCCTGCAAGCAACAACAAAGGTGTGAAAGTAGTTACCAAGGCCTTTGATATCAAATTCTTGATGCAAGTCTCCCAGAAAGGTGTGTGAAACCCTTCAAGGGTACTAATATTTTCTCCCAACCTCTACTTAAGTTACAACAGGAAGCCTTGTGCAATCACCTTGGTGGTACCTATGAAAAGTAACTAGGTTTACCAACTCATAGTTGACATCTGGGAAAACAGTCGATGGTTAGGATCGTACATATGGGTAGGATAAATGGGATCGAATATTCAAATTTACTAGCACCACATAGGGCCCCAAATGATACAATTGAAACCCCCATACATGCAAAATGAAAAAAATGCTCGATTAAGAATTACAGGTGTAATCTCCTCAACTTAACCTCACCTGACCTCGTGCTTGACTCATGTTTATGAGGAGATACCTAGAAACCCCTATACGATAGATGGATTTTCATATCCTTATGATAGACACCTATGTTTCATAATTTAAATATACTTAGAGTGTTTGTTTCCACCCTAGTCCAAGGCTGCTATACCTAGACTAGATTGTGAACCCTATAAATCCAAAAATTCTAGTAAATTTGAGATTAAGCATTAGTTTTAATGATTGTTGTTATTCATAAGGATGCGAAAGAAAAGATGATTTTATCAACTGCAAGTAAAAAATAATAATAATACTTTCAATTTAAAAATACCACTTAATATTTTGAAATAGTTACTTAACTATAAACAACTTTAAAAAAGAAAGAAAAAAAGAGCATAACCTTTCAAAATTTTAAAAAAGATACAACTTTTTAAGGAAGTTATTGTAACCAAAGCAAGAAATTATTTAATATTTTCATGAAATAATGCTAATGCAAGCAATATAATATTTTCTTCTATAAAACAACTCCCAAAAACATCAAAATTCCAGTAAATGCATACAGTACAAGTGCACTCTTCTGGATAGGTAAAAAATAAGAAGCTTTGGGATATTTACAATAACATTTTGCTGGAGCATCCAAATTAGTTCAGCCCTACCGTATTGTAAAGAGGACATATCAGTGTACCATAGGCCGAATTTTTAGACCTAGAGGAGTCAAAATTCAAATTTTACCTCAATTACAAGTCGACCCTAAAACAGTCTTCCAATCAGGGTTTGAAAAAGGTATGTCATTTTGCATTTGAATAGATTTTAGTAGAAGGATATATTTGTGGTAAGTCCTAGGTTTTGATATGTATTTATTGTTCAAAATTCCACCAAAAGGAAGTGGAAAGAATCACACTCCACTCAAACCCCCATAGGATTCATCCCCTACATACGATGAAATGAAAGACATTTCTTTTAGAGTGTCCAAGTTGGAAGATATGATTAAAGGAAATGAGAAAATTAATGACTTTTCTAAATTTGGAAAGAAGATGGATAAATAAGAGGATCTCAAAGGGATGGCTAGAAAAGAATATATTAAATACTTGAAGGAATTGATGAAGGATATAAAACATAACTTTATTCCTCATTTATATACTCAAGAAGAGGACAAGGAGGACAAATATGGCTTATTCTAGTCACGTCTGGAGAAAATTAAAAAAAAATTGGAGAGTAGGAAGTTGGAGTCATCAAAAGTTGACGATTCACTATAACATCTTAGGTTCAATTCAGGTCCAAGAAACTACTTTATCCCCAAGATTGATATGAGAAATTTTTATGGCAAGGATCCAATCATGTGGATTTTCAGATGGAGGAATTCTTTGATTTACACCATGTGCCCACAATGAAAAAGGTAACTATTGTATCCTTGTATTTACAACCTGATCAATTTGTATAGTATCAATGGATTTGTGACCGTAAAAAGGGCTCTATTGTCTCTTGGTTTATATTCACAGAAGAATTGATTGCACATTATGGGGATATACATAGCAACACCTTCTTCAGTCATCTTGTAAATATTAGGCAAAAGGGTTTATTTATAGAGCACATCAATAAATTTCAGCAGCTAAGTCTCAGAGTGAAGAATATTTGAGAACATAATTTATTAGATCTCTTTATTGGAAGCTTGAAAGATAAAATTCAACATGAGGTGCATCTCTTTGAACCGTCATCCCTTCAGAAGGCTTTCCTGATGGCAATGAAAGTTGAAAATAAAAATATGGCAATAATTACTAGAAAGGCCTTGTCTAACACATATAGAGAAAATAATGTTCCTTCTTCTAAACCCCCACAAATGTTGATACCCCAACAATTAGATGAAATGGGAGAAAAAATATTATGCTTTAATTGTGACAACAAGTATAGTAAGGGGAATAAGTGCACCGAGAAGAAATTATTCTACATAAATTGTGAAGAGGAAGAACCAAAATATGAGGAAACATCTCTAGAAGAGGCGACTTTAGAAGAAATAGAAGAGGTGACTTCAGAAGAAATAGAAGAGGCTAATTCAGAAGAAATTACTCCCACGATATCTTTTCATGCATTGGATGGAATTAGCACTCCTCAAACTCTCAAGATAAAAGGATACATAAAAAAGAACAAGGTAACATTGTTGATTGATTCTGGTAGTACTCATAATTTCATTCACTGTAAATTAGCCAAAGTTATTAATTGCTTTGTATATCCAGCACTAGAGTTTCAAGTAATGATTGCAGATCGAGGAACTATAAATTTATCACGGAAATGCCATAATATCAATCTGGATATGGGAGAATATATATTGAATAGTCCAATGATTGTTATCCCACTGGGTGGTGTTGATGTTTTCCTGGGTGTCCAATGGTTACAATCATTGGGAACAATGGCTTTTAATTTTCATAAACTTTTCATGAAATTTTCATGGGAAGGAAAATAATATGATTTAAATGGTATCACAGGAAAACCAAGCAAGGTGATAAGCTATAATGGTATGACAAAGTTTTTAAAAAAGGACATCAATGTTTAGTTGCACAATTATGCTCATTAGATGTTCAAACCTCAAATTTCCCTATCTCCCCAGATCTCCAAAAGGTCAATTATAAGAATTCCAAGGTATTTGAAGATATTCCCAAAGGTATTCCACCTATTCATGAATTTGATCATGATATCCACTTAATTCCAGGTATTGTTCCTCCTAACATCAGACCTTATTGATATCCCTATATCCAAAAGTGTGAAATTGAGCGTATGGTTGATGAAATGTTAGAGGTTGGAATAATTAGGCCTAGCCAAAGTTCTTACTCTGCACCAGTGGTAATGATACCCAAGCTAAATGGATCATGGCATATGTGTCCTAATTATAGAGAGATCAACAATATCACCATTAAAGTTAAGTTTCGCATTCCTGTCATTGATGAATTGTTAGATGGATTACATGGAGCTGTTGTCTTCACAAAGTTGGATCTTCGTTCCTGGTATCATCATATTCGAATGAAGGATGAAGACATCCCCAAAACATCTTTCATAACTCATGAAGGTCACTATGATTTTTTGGTCATGCCATTCGGTCTAACAAATGCACCTTCAAAATTTCAAGGTTTGATGACTATTTTCAAGCCTTTCCTTAGAAAATGTGTCCTAGTATTCTTTGATGATATACTAATCTATAGCAAGTCTTGTGAAGAACATGTTCAACATGTTGACATGGTACTGCAACTATTAAAGGAGAAAGAACTATATGAAAAACCTTCAAAATGTTTCTTTGGGATAAAGGAGGTAGAGTATTTGGGTCATATTGTATCTCATGAAGGTGTCAAGGCACACCCTAAAAAATTAAATCCATGATGGACTGGTTGAGTCCCAAAACCCTCAAGAATATTCAAGGAATCTTAGGTCTGACAGGGTACTACCGCAAGTTTGTTCGGAAATATGGAAGAATATCAGCTCCTCTAATAATGTTACTGAAGAAAGATACATTTTCTTGGACTCCAGAGGCAACTCAAGCTTTTCAACAACTCAAAGAGGCCATGTGTAAATCTCATGTTTTGGTGACACCAAACTTCACAAAAACCTTTATTATGGAATGTGATGCTTCGGAAAATGGAATTGGAGATGTACTAATGCAAGAAGGACACCCTCTTGCCTTCACAATACATCCAATCAAGGGAGAGAAATTTAAAAAAAAACATTTATGAGAAGGAAATGTTGGAAATATTACATTCCTTAAAGCAATGGTGCCCCTAGCTTATAGGGAGACATGTCAAGGTTAAAACTAATTAAGATAGCCTTAAATACTTCTTGGAACAAAGGCTATCTTCGGAAGAGACACAAAAATGGGGTGACAAAGATGTTGGGATGTGACTTTGAAATCATATAAAAAAATGGGAAGCAAAATGTTGTTGCATATGCACTCTCCAGGAAATATGAGGATGTTGAAGCATTACTCTATTCTATTTCGATCATCCAACTAGATTGGATAGCCAAAGAAATGAATGAATGGAAAAATGTTGAAAAAATATGGACATTTATTCAAAAGATGCAACAGGATCCCGGTACCTCTAATACATTTAGGTGGAAATATGACTTGCTATGGTACAAGTATCGCTTATATCTTGGTAAGAATTATCAGCTCAAGCAAAAGGTACCTTTTTAATTCCACTCCTCTCTGATAGGAGGGCACTCTGGTTTCTTGAAAACATACCACGAGGTAAATATTCTTGTTTTGGATGGTCTTAAAACTGATGTTCAAAACTTTGTGACATAATGTTTGGTTTGCCAACAAAATAAAGTGGAAACAATTAAGACCCCTGGTCTCCTACAACTACTTTCCATTCCAAGCCAAAGGGGGACAGAGGTCTCGATGGATTTTATCACAGGTTTACCCAAGTTTGAAGGAAAGAGTGTCATCATGGTGGTTGTTGATAGACTTAATAAATATGCACACTTTTGTGCACTATCTCACCCCTTCAAAACAAGAACATTGACTGGTCATGCTATTCCTTCTAACAAATGCGCCTTCGAAATTTCAAGGTTTGATGACTATTTTCAAGCCTTTCCTTAGAACATTTGTCCTAGTATTCTTAGATGATATACTAATCTATAGCAAGTCTTGTGAAGAACATGTTCAACATGTTGACATTGTACTACAACTATTAAAGGAGAAAGAATTGTATGAAAATCCCTCAAAATGTTTCTTTGGGGTAAAGGAGGTAGAGTATTTGGGTCATATTGTATCTCATGAAGGTTTCAAGGCAGACCCTAAAAAAATTAAATCCATGATGGATTGGAAGACTCCCAAAACCTTGAAGAATATTCAACGAATCTTAACTCTGACAAGGTACTACCACAAGTTTGTTTGGAAATATGGAAGAATAGAAGCTCCTCTAATAAAGTTACTAAAGAATGATACATTTTCTTGAACTCCAGAGGAAACTCGAGCTTTTCAACAACTCAAAGAGGCCATGTGTAAAGCTCATGTTTTGGCGACACCAAACTTCACAAAAACCTTTATTATGGAATGTGATGCTTCTAAAATGGAATTGGAGATGTACTAATGCAAGAAGGACTATCAGCTCAAGCAAAAGGTACCTTTTTAATTCCACTCCCCTCCAATAGGAGGGCACTCTGGTTTCTTAAAAACCTACCACGAGGTAAAGTTTTTTTTTTTGGATGGTCTTAAAACTGATGTTCAAAAATTTGTGATAGAATGTTTGGTTTTCCAACCAAATAAAGTGGAAACAATTAAGACCCCTGGTCTCCTACAACCACTTTCCATTTCAAGCCAAAGGGGGATAGAGGTCTCGATGGATTTTATCACAGGTTTGCCCAAGTTTGAAGGAAAGAGTGTCATCATGGTGGTTGTTGATAGATTTAATAAATATGCACACTTATGTGCATTATATCACCCCTTCAAAACAAGCACATTCACCAATTCTTTTATGGATATAGTACAAAAACTACATGGTACTCCAAATATTAGAGTAAGTGATAGGGATCCCATTTTCACTGGAAATTTTTGGATCGGATTATTTTCTTGTTTGGGTACTCAACTGTCTCATAGCTCATCTTATCGCCCTCAATATGATGGACAAACAGAGATAGTAAACAAATGTTTGGAATGGTGTCTTTGATGTTTTTTAGTTGATAAACAAACACAATGGGTCAAGTGGTTTCCCTTGGCAAAATGGTGGTATAACACTTCCTTCCACACATCATAAAAAATGACCTCATTTATCTCACTTTATTGATATCATCCACCATCCATCACATCTTCAATAAGAGACTCCTCTAAGGTTCAAGCAGTGGAAGATCACATGAAGCATCAACAACAAGTTCTTCAACTCTTAAAACACAACCTGAATATAGCACAAAATCGAATGAAACAACAAACATATCAACACCACGATGATTGAAGCTTTAATGTGGGGGATTGGATGTTCTTAAGACTACAACCATACAAATAGATGTACCTGAAGAACACCAATAGATAATAAATTATCACCTAAATGTGGAAATTGAACCCAAGATATAGAACAATTACACTCACAAAATTGATAGTCAAACATGCAAAATTCACACAAAAGGAGACTGAAATTGGAGCATAACACTAATATGTATTGAGTAAGTGTACAATATCTAACCTGATGAAGTAATAGGATGATATAAATATAATTACATGAGATATTCTAATGCATAAATATGCCATTCGAAATATTCAAAAAGTAGGCTTACCAAAACTAGTCAAATCCCCCATAGGTGCATAAAGCAGTTTCCAAATCTAGGTAGACTCCTCATGAATTGTCTAAGTCAAGTGGGAAATATAAATATGGATGGAAATACAAATCATACATGCTTTTATTTGGAGAAAAGGAGAGAGGATGATGCAGGCAAAAAACAAGGCAATTACAACTAGTCTAGCTTTTCCTTTACCTTAAATCAGAAATAAAACAAGGCAGCTTTACAGAAAAAGCAGATATGCGCTTTGGAGAATCTGGAATAAAGAAGACATGCTCAAATGGGTTTCTAGGATGTTTCCCAAGCACTCCATGACTCATTTTTAGCATGTGTTGACTTCCAAGACATGTACACAGGGTCTTCACTTGTTGACCAATATCCTATCACGTCAGTTCATATTGTGGGTTTTAAAATTATCAAAAATTGAACCACTATATTGTAGGTATTGGGGGGGATGAGGTTTTTAAGGTGGGGGTGGTTAGGGTGGTTTGTAAGGATTGAGGTATAAAAAGGGGTGGGGAGGAGGTTTTAAGTATTGGGAGGGGGTTTCAACAAAAAGAGTTTGGGTCAATATCTCTCGAAATTAAGGGNTACATGCTATGTGAGAGGTTCACTAAGTGAATTCCCCATGGACATGTAGAAGGAAACTAGCATAGAGTGGAATCTAGGAAACTAGGTAATAAGACAAAAATGATTAAATTAATGTCTAAGGTAAGTAACTATGGTTTGATTATTCTAAAACCCCCCCTTAAGCCTGACTTTATGAGTAAATATCAGAAAAATATAGGGTGTAGCAACAAGGCTTAGTCACCCTTTACATACTACTTGTCCATACAACCAAGGAAAGAGGAAAAAACCCAGTGGAAAAATCCTCCCTTAAACATGGACAGGAAAACAAAATTTTGGAAATCTTGTCATCAACCATGCTTCATAGCATGATCAACAATCCCGATCAGTGATTTGAGATTGCTGAATGTATTCTCACAAAAAACTTTGGTGAAGATGTCTACTACTCCTTCTGAAGATGCACAGAAGAGTAGATGAATGGTACCATCGTGCACAAGATGTCTAATGTAGTGCATATGGATCTCAATGTGCTTGGTTCACTGTCTATGAATTGGATCAATGCAGATTCGAATGGTGATCTGATTATCACAGTAGATAGTAGTTGAAAACTATGATTCGAAGCCACATTATCCAAGTATTCCGTGCAACCACAAACATTGAGTTGTTGCATTTACAACTCCTCTATACTCTGCTTCTTTAGATGAGAGTGCTATGGAACTTTGCTTCTTGCTTGACTAGTTGATTGGTCCTTCTGCAAGCATGAACACATATCCTGATGTAGAAATTTGATCTGTGTTGTTACCTGCCCAATCACTGTCAGTAAACCCAATCAAATCAAGATCAGATTTTGCTTTGTAGAAGATCCCATGAGTTCTTATTCCTTAAACAAAGTTTAGGATCCTTTTGGCTGCTCTCCAGTGGATCTCATGAGGCTGATCCATGTATCTCTAAGCCACACTAATTGCATAATATATATCAGTTCAAGTGTGTGTAAGATAAAAAAAAACACCCAATGAACTGCCTATACAGTGTATTATTTACCATAGGAGAAGAACCTACTTCTTCAAGCTTAACTCCTGAAAGGAAGGGAGTCTTGCTTGGCTTGCAATATTTCATGTTGAACTTGTTCAGAAAATCTAAGGCATACTTGGACTGATGTACTTTGATTCCATGTTGGGATTCAGAAATTTCGAGACCCAAGAATTGGCTCAACAATCCCAAATTTGTCATAGAAAATGCGTGGTTCATTGCATCCGTCAAGGAGGCAACCTCTTTCTTTGAACTTTCTGTAATTAGAAGTTCATCCACATACAAGACAATAATCATCAAATAACCATGAATCAGCTTCAAATAGACATTAGGATTAGACTTGCATCGAACAAAACTCATTGATAGCAAAAATCCATCAATCTTGGCATACCAAGCCCCGGGGGCTTACTTGAGCCCATACAATGATTTCTTTAACCTGCACACTAAAGATGGATTAGAAAAAAACCCTTCAGGTTGCTGCATGTAAATCTCCTCAGTGAGATCTCCATTTAGGAAATCACACTTCACATCCATGTGATGTACCTCCCACTGCTTCGAAGCTGTAATGGCTAAAGCTAGCCTTATGGAGTCCATCTTTGGCACTGGTGCAAAGGTTTCATTGTAGTCAATACCATGTACTTGTGACTATCCCTTAGCTACCAATATTGCCTTATATTTCAAAGGTGAACCATCAATAGAAAACTTAGTCTTGGAAACCCACTTACATTGAACTAGCTTCCTTCCTGGGGGAAGATCAACCAATTCCCAAGTGTTGTTCTTCTGGAGTGAGCTGAATTATTATTTCATGGCTGTTTTCCATATTGGATCATGTGATACATATCCATATGTCTGTGGATCATATTCATCCATCAAATAGCACTTCTCAGCAAATAGATGATCTTTCACACAAAGGGCACTCTTAAATTGAGATCTAGTCCTCCTAGTGTCATTAGGATTTCCATCTAGTTTCCCAGCTGCATGAATTGTCTTTGCTTCCCATTTTGGTCTTGTAGGACTGTTACTATATGCAATAAAATCATCATTATCAGAAATATCATAATCATCAAACTCATTAGTCTCTTCACTTACAATCAATGGATCTGGTGGTGAAGAAGACTCTCCAACTTCAACTGCTACTAAAGGCTCTTCTTGGAACTGAACACTTCTTTCAATGAAATATTTGTTAGTGCTCAAGTTTATTAGCTTTTACCCTTTTGAATCTTCAGAATACCCAACAAATAGGCACTCTTGGATTTGGGGCTACAAAGCCTCCCTCTTTTCTATTGGAATTCTAGCCCAAACCTTTGAGCCAAAAATCCTGAAATGGGTCACATCTGGCTTGTGCCCACTCCAAGATTCGAAAGGAGTCATACTATCAAGCTGCTTATGAGGCACCCTATTCTAGATGTAGGTTTCACAGTTTATAGCCTCGTCCCAAAACTTTGGTGGAAAATTCTTAGCCTCCATCATGCAGGTTGCCATCTCCTTCAGTGACCTGTTCTTTCTCTCAGCAACACCATTTTGTTGTGGTGTGTAAGGGATCAAATGTTGCATCTGAATACCTACATCCTTACAATACTAAATGAACTCAGACTTGACATACTCACCACCATTTCCATATCTGAGGATCTTGAGTTTCCTCCCAGACTGGTTTTCAACCAAGGCTTTAAAGACTTTGAAGAGGTCAAAAACTTCAGACTTATGCTTTAGGAAGTGAACCCAACAATACCTAGAAAATTCATCTATAAAAGTGAGTGCATATTTGGCTTGACTCATTGACATATGAGGAAATGGACCAGCAATGTCACTATGGATCAACTCAAGAGGTGCAAAGGTTCTCTCATGACTAGCTCTCTCATACTTGTGCTCTGGGTGTTTTCCTAGGATACAACCTTGACAGACTCCCTTAGAAAACTTGATCTTTGGTAACCCTATGACCATATATTTTTCACTCAAATCAGAAAGATTCTTGTAGTTAAGATGGCCAAATATTTCATGCAAAATCTTGCTTGCCTCATTAGCATGAATCAAAAGAGCAGAGGAGTTTGAGTAGGGTAGAAAATGGGAAAACATGTATACCTTCGAAGTGTGATCAACAACACCTTTTTCTATGACTTACCATTCGAAATCTTAGTGATTTCAACATCATCATGGGAGAAGATGACCTTCTTTGGAGACCCAGTGTGAGTCATCTGATACACTGACAAGAGATTAGAGGCAAGATCTGGAACATACAACACATTATTGAACTTACCATGGTCAAGATCAATCCTTCCCTTCCCCAAACTGTCAGTGAGAGAGTCGTCTCCCAAAACTATTGGTGGACCTTTCAACATGTCAAGAGAGGAGAATGCCTCTTTTGTCGAAACCATATGTCTAGAAGCTCCAGAGTCTATGATGAAGTTAGGTGAGCTTGATGTGCCACCAACCCATGGGGTCTTCACTTAGTGAAACCATGCCATAGCACGTTCATTCATGGCATATGAAACAATACCCCTATTTTTAAAAATATTGGAAAATACCTCCCAAAATCATTTTTTTAACCCCCTCCCAATATGCCTTCCCGATTTTAAAAAACCCCTATTTTCACTATATATTGCATGTATCCATTTTTTCATTTACATTTTTTATACCCCTTTATATTTCTACCTAGTATATTGACATGATACCCCACATACATTCTACAATGCACCTTGCTTCTTTCGATGTATATTGTGGATGCACATTACTTCACCCACAATGATCAACATCATAGAGATCACATTCATTTCCTAAATTAACACTAGTTTGTCGCTCTTCCTTTGACCCTTTTCCTCTCAACAATGGACAGTCACATCAAGGTTCTACATCATGTCTAAAACATGGCTAAACACTCACTACTTGACTATTTTTCAAAATCAAGACAAAAAACACCAAAGGCTTGATAAAAATCAGAGTATATCTACACAAATATTGTTAAATTCAATTGACAAATAGAGATATGTTTTTACCTTTTTCCTCTCAACAATGGATAGTCACATCAAGGTTCTACATGATGTCCAAAACAAGTTCAAGTACAAGTTCAAAAAACCAAATAACTAACTACATTTTCTAACCATTTATCTCACATTTCTAACCAAATAACTAACTACATTTCTAACCATTTGAAAACCAAGTTCAAGATATTTGTTTAAGCCTACATCATTCGCAATTTTGTTTATTATTTTATGGGAATGTCATGTTACATAACGTTACACAACAAAACACTTTCAACATCTCCCCATGCTAGGTTGTAAGCACCTCCCTACTCTCAGTGCAATAAACAGGTTTAGTCAAATATTAATACAAAATAAAGTAGTAAAAGGGTAAAGTATTACTGTTAACTACTAATAAGAAGATTATACATCAGTACGAAGTTCATGAGGAAACATTGCAAGTATTGAAGCATTATCCATATCAACAGGTTTTCCATCAAAGAGATGAGCCTGAAGCAATCTCTGTGCTCGTTGTTGTGCAAGGACCTCTGCTTGTATATCTGGAGGAACGACAGTAAGGAATTCTGGATCAATCTCCTCAGTAGCTGGTGGCTGATTATTTGTAGGTTGTACCACCTGATTCTGCTGGGAAGCAAGCACCTATGTTCTTAACTCTTCAGGAAGAGCCTCTAGGAATGTAGGATCAATAGAATTAGATCCCGCCACCACAGTATTTTGCTGCTGCTGAGCAGGCACATTTTGACTTCTCTCCCTGGCAATTTATGGCTGGGCTTGTTCTCTATTACTATTTTCATCTTGCACACCTTCCATACTTCCTAATGCATCAATCTATCTGAGGTTTCCAGTTCCATCGGCACTCTCAATTTCTACTTCCAAGATGTGAAGGCTTTCACCTAATGTAGCACCACTACCACTACTATCTTGGCTCACAGCATCAACATCACGCATGACTCACTCATTACACTCAACTTGCATCTCAAGGTCATGGTGAATAGCACCTATAGTCTGAGTTCATTGCTCCAAAGAAGCCTGTTGCAAAGGTTGAGTTGAAATAATGCTGGTATTATTGGCACTATTACCTTCAATATGGGATTGTCCATGTTACTCAGTTCTTTGTATATAATTTTCCTGTGATTGTAGAGTTTTTGTCATTCCAGTACCATATTCTATAGCATGTGAAGCAGTATCTTCACCTTTTTCCTGTGATCTGGTGGTATCATGGGCCTGATCTGATGGAGTATCATCAATTGGCTGAGCTCTCTGTAACTGAGAAACAAACTGCTCCTCAATCCCCAATGCTATGGTAGTGCCACTCATTCCTCTAATCTGTTGACTATCATCAGCCCAGTTACTCAAACGATTTCCTGGCCGTCCACTTCGAAGTGTTCAAAAAATCGAATCCAGATGGGATGGAGCTTAAGTACTTTCAATATTATTCTCAGTGAAAACCCAATCATTCTCTGCAATCATAGATGGCATCACATTATATGTGTCCTTAAACTCTGAATTCTAAAGTTTAAACCCAAGAAAAAAAATCTTATAATCTATCAGATGTTCAACGAGCATAAATGTTAAAAATTACCTATTGCTCGATGGCGCACCGATCTAGATGGAGCAGATGGTCCAATGAGAAGCAGGTGTTTAATTGTGGTTCCATGGTCATTAGTCCTTCCTAGAAGATTATAGATAGAGGTACTATGTCCCTGTCACTGATTTGCCCCAAAAACTTCTTCAATAGGCATCACATGAAATGTATCAGATGGAAAATCACCTTCAGCTCGACCAAGCACTCTAAAGCATTACCTGACTTGAGTTGGAAAGGAATAGTATCAAAACCTGTTACTGGATACTTAGTATTATCACCAATTTCGACCTGAACTCCAGATTTGTGCTCTTCCATACTTGAAAATAATTCTTGGGTTGATGTCATACACCTCGATATTCCCCTTGACACGTATAGAAACTTGTTGGAAGAGAAGCAAGATACCATAGAGAAATCCTTCTCAAAATTGGAGGCAAACTCATTCATCTGAGTTTCAGCTAAGGCTGCTACCTAGTGTTGCTGCTTCCCTTTATCCTTCTTCTTCTTCGGACATTGTGATGCATAATGGTTGTTCTTATGACATATGAAGAACTTTATTTTACTCAATTCCTTCTTCCCTTATTGTGAGGCTGACTCCTCACTCTTTTACCCTTTCTTGGTCCTTTACCTCTTCCCTTCTTTGCCTAATCAATGAGAGGATGGTCATTGTCAGCTTCCTATATTTTGACCTTTGACTCCGTCCAAGTATCCTCTTGGATACAGTAAACCCACAATCTTTTCAAGTTGGGAATATTCTCCCAAGCACAAACACCTTAGACAAATGTTTCCCATTGATGTGGGAACCCATTTAGTTCCTTGTTTACTAACTATTTGTCTTCAATCTTCTCCCCAACTGTTGCAAGTTGGTCACAGATCTGTGTGGCATTCATCAAGTAACTGGTCATGGTGACTGGTCTAATCATCTCAATAGATCTGAGCTTGTGCAAAATGATCTTCTGGTTATTGTTCTCGCTCTAATAAAGGCTAATCAAGGCATCAAAGATGTCCTCCGACATCTTCTACTCAAATACATGATGGATCAAATGATACTTTATTGCATCCATAATTATCTGCTTAGCTATTACTTCTTTCTTTTTGTGAGCTGCCAAAAGTGGCAAATCTATCGACAAAGCTACCACATCCTTGACGATATCCCAAAGGCCATTTTCTTCTAATAGAAGAGTTACCTTAACTTTCCATGCTCATCCAATTTATCCTCGAACCTAAGTCTAGCTAATGACATCTCTGAGACCTGAAGTACAACCTCCCAAATCAAGAAAATAATGAAACCCTCATTGCTGGTCCTTTACTGCCCACAACTGATCTACCCATTGTAAACCCCTAAGAGTCTCAATCAGAGAGATGGCTCTGATATCATGTTAAGTTTCTATGTCCTAGGTGATTGTTGTCTTATGCTTCTTTACTCAACGAATCTGATCTTGAATTTATTAAATAATAGAAATAAATTTGAGCATGCGTTAATCACACATATAGCTGGAAACCAAATAACGGAAGCATAAAAATCAAAACTTGAAAATCTATCCTTCAAAATCAATTTATCATTACAGAGGATTTTCTGCCTGCCAGTGAGGAAAAAGGACAAACATATCTTAGAAGAAATCATTGACAGATCTATTTGCACAGTAGTATGTCTTGTATGACCTGTCTATTCGACTGTACAGATCCATATAGATCTATCTATATGGTTGTACAGAAATGTTGCTCTTGCCCTATTCTTTGACTTGTTGAACCTATAAGTAAATCTTCTCTCTTCTACCCTTTTTTTTGTCTCTCTCGTCCTCTTTCTTTGTCTTCAAACAAAACCGTCTTCATTAAGAATGAATGTGTCTTTTCCTTCTACTTTGATTGCCTTTATACTTTCACTGAAAACATAATCTACCGAAACCCTCATCTCACGGTAAGATCTGCAGTTGAGATTAGCCTAAATCACTAATGCATTAAGATGCCCTTTATTAGACTCAACAACTAATTAAAAGACTTTCACTTTATTACTAAAGTGAATTACAAAATAGATTAACTTCAACAACTTCACACATGTTTGATGCCTAACCTATTGGGAAGTTCCTGACTGACCTACAAAACATCAACAGCAATACATATATATAATAAGAAGCATAATTCCACCGTAGTGTGCCCCAACATATAAGTATAACCTCAAGCTATAAGATTCCCTGATCTATCCCTTTCAGGTTCTATCAAAGGTCTTGATGTTGAAATTGAGGATGTAGGAGTAAAATGGATAAAAGTTGAATAATGTTAACCAATGGATAAATAATGAAGAAATGGGACTTCTCACTTGGATTTGAATGGTGGACTCCACCACATGCATGCAAAATCTCATTTGGTGAAAGGAGGCCTTACTGTTTGTTTTTCTATTTAGTGAAGAATGGTGGTAGAAGAATAAGAAACATTTAACCTTACATTTGTTTGTTACTAGTTTAATGGTTACTTCTATTGTTTATAGATTCGATTTGTCCCAATCCTTGATGGGAAAGATGCTATATTTTCATTTGAATCAACTCCAGAAGTCAGGATCGGGGTTTCCTTTGGAAGTTGAGGTCAGACACTCCCTGCAACAGAGCTACCTGGTGTTTCATCCTGGATGGCAGGTTCCTTTGCCTTCTTGTTTGTTAATTCAAACTTCAAAGAATGAAAGAGAACATATTGGAAGATGCATGACTTCTTTATTGAACAGTTGTGGATTGTGTTTCTTAAGGAAGTATATCTTGTAATTAAGAGTTTGATGACACTTTTTTCAAGAAAATCTCTTCATTAAGACCTTGATAAGAATTATGGTTGAACCTCGACGTAAATGCATTTCTTTGCCAGCTGTAAACTTGAAGAAAGAGCTATTGGTGGGATTCTTTTGGTTACAGTTGTTTTGGCCAATAATATTGTCTGGTCAAATCTAAAAGGAGCTAATTTAGAGAGATGATTAAATTCACATGGAGGCAATTATTCAAATGGAAGTAGCAGTGGAAAAATGTTAAACACATTTGTAGAAGTGGAACTTGGATATCTAATGAGGACAACTAAAGCATGCCAAGGTTCATCCCCAACATGGGGTGATACATTCAATATGGTTTTACATGAAAACGTGGGCATCATAAAACTACATCTTTACGAACAAGGTTCAAGCAATGTCAAATATGATTATTTGGCCAGCTGTGAAATCAAGGTTAGCTTTTTATTTGAAGTAAAGCCAACAATCCTTGAGATATGCTTATTCAGAAAGTGTGCAGTATTGAAATTACTCGTTTAAATTGATTTTTGCATAATTATTTTTTCCTAGTTCTCTTCTATTGAAATCCATGCTAGACAGGAGCGGTCTCAACTTGTGCTTGATTGATGAATGAGATTTCAAACAATTTACCAAATGCACTTTGACATCTCTTTTATATACAAATGAAATATGTAGATGATGACTCCACTACATTTTGGGCAATAGGAAGGAATTCAAGTGTGTTGGCTTCACATGTTGAACATTGTGGAAAGGAATTTTTGATGGTTGTCCCCTTTGAGGGCACAAATTTAGCAGAGGTGCTCTTCTTTACTTCACTAGAACAAACTTGTCATGCTTTATTTTGCCTTTTTATCATCTTATATCACAAATTTATTTAAATCAAGTATTCTTAAAAAAAGGATATCATTTCTAGAGGCAAACTATAGTCTCCATGATTGACAGCTCTCTCCCACATCTTGTAAAGGTAGAAGAATGGCATGTTGGCTCACAAAGATGTCAAGAGTGCAATTTATATGCTACATAGTTGCTTACAAGTTATTTTTTCTTTAGTCATTTTCTGCATTTCTTTTTGTAAATATTTTTCTGAGAATATAAGATGTATTTTTCAAAAAAATAAGGTAGGGAATGTTAATTTGCATTTGCAATCTATTCCATTACATTCAGAGGTAGAACATGGAACACGCCAAGGTGTTGATTATATAGAGAGTAAACGAAATCTAGATGGTATTCCAAATGGAAGATCTCACACATACATTTCACTCCTCAATTGCTCACATTTACTCATAAAGTTTTGCAATTATAACACTTGCTTCCTTGTAATCGACCCGTGGAAATTTCTATCTTCTTCAGTTTGTGTGACGAGTATTTATAAAAAAGTTAGTCTTTCAAATATTGCATTTGAGCTAATCTTTTAGCTTATCCACAATTAGTACCAAAGCTCATGAATTTTGTATACATGACATGATTGTCTCATAAATTCTATCTTATCTCAACTTCTAAGGATTATATCTAATAGTTTACTTGAATATGAAGGTATGGTTAGATATTGTTGGAATACTTCTAGACTAAGGTGAGTGGCTTCTCAAAGTATGAGGTTTTCCTCATTATATTGGATGGCCTTACAGTACTCCTTTTCTCCATGGAAGAAATCTTTAAGCAACTCCTGCACTTTGGGTATTCCTGTAGAACTTCCCACTAAGACAATTTTGTGAATTTGGGTTTTATAATTTGTCATTATCAATGGATTTTTGAAACAGATAAAATGTTCATTGTTCATTTTCCCACTCTCCTAATTTTTAATGTTGGTCCTGGTTTTCATAGAGACAAGGGAAGACAACACTCTCTTAGCCGTCTTGCATGAACTCTGAAGTCCCTTTGGGATATGTTGAGTTTGTATTTTTCCCCATTATGTAATGGAGATGATTTCTTGTCAAACCCATATGCAAGGTTCACTCAATATTTTTAAGACATCCAACCCTGTTAATTTCCCAACGGTTTTGGTGGTCCTTCTTTGAGAATCATTGTAATAAAGCAGGATGGCTAATAACAACTTTAATAATTTGACAGCTTGTGAGGTATTATTGGGTGGCACTGAGCTTTTAGATAAGCAGGCAAAGGATTTAATTCCTCCCAGTGCAGGGTGGAGGTTTGGAGGGTTTTGAACTATGCTAATTTTCCTCTATATGAAGAGATCTAGAATTTGGGTCCTGTAGCACCAACCACATAACCGTTGGTTATGGAAGATTTCTTGTCATGTAAAAACACTGGTTGCATTCCTATTTTCCAACGCATGTCAATGAAATCATTTCTCC
Organism: Pseudotsuga menziesii; assembly: GCA_001517045.1. Classification (NCBI taxonomy): domain Eukaryota; kingdom Viridiplantae; phylum Streptophyta; class Pinopsida; order Pinales; family Pinaceae; genus Pseudotsuga; species Pseudotsuga menziesii. The sequence goes on from LPNX010557563.1 coordinate 115,741, forward strand.
ACTAGCAGATGGAAATAGTTAAAAATAGAGCTTATCATAATTCTGAGTTTATTCTGTTTAAAAGGTAGTTAGATTTAAGTTTTTGTTTTGATCACATTGTTGTTTCTATCATTCCATATTCAATCCAAGTTGGTGTAGCTTGTCAGAATGCCTTCAATATAGACTGGCATAATGGTAGGCAAGATCTGTCAGTTACCCTCTATTTATATGTATATTTGGATCCAGCCAAGCCAATAGTAATTTAATTTTTTTCCTAGCAAAAGAAAATGTAATTTTGTTATCAACTATTTAGAACTACAAACATATAATCAAACCTAATTTTGATGTGTTTTTTGTTGTTATATATTAGTGTAAAGCTAGTGCTTAGAGAATGGCAATATACTGATGGTTCCAGAAGCCTTCACAGTCGTAACACATCAAATTCTTAGCACTCTTTACTTGGATCTTCAACTTTTCATTCACCAACTAGCAAAAAGCTTAAAATAACTGTAGTGGAAGGTAGCAACCTTGATGGAAAAGACAGATCTCAAAAGAGTGATCCTTACGTTAAGCTTCAGTATGGGAAGGTCGGGTTCCCCAATTTATGAGTTAGATATTTTTCGTTTTCTAGAATTAGACTGATCTACATATTGGTGGATATCTACAATGTTTCCTGTATCTTTACTTTGCAGTTGGTTAGCATTATTTTTTTGTTAATATAATCACAGAACATTCACGGAACAAGATCAATTTCATGAGGTATCAGACCCATATGGGACAAAGAATTTGAGTTTAACGAGATTGAAGGTGATCAGTATTTGAAATTAAAATTATACAATGTAGACTTTCTTGGGGATGAGAGTATGTAAAGCGCCCGTGTGAATTTGGAAGGACTGGAAGAAGGAGAAACCAAGGATGTTTGGATCCCCCTTGAAAAAGTTACAACAGGTGAAGTAAGACTCAAAATTGAGAAGAAAAAGCAATAGCAAGACACTGAGGTGAGTTCATTTTGGTTTATATGTAATGTTATAATCAAACTTTGTTATATTTTTTTCATTTGTTACCTTGATCACTCTTTGTATACTTAAAGCTTATCATTCAAGTGACCTAACATGTATCCTTCCGTGCTTTTGTTTCTTGTCTGATGATCTTGAAAGTTTGAAACATAATTATCATATGTTTTCTCATTGGGTACACAATTTGATATGTCTTTTTAGTTGTCATTTGATTTATGAATTACCAAGCAATCAATATAATATTTTGTTTAGTTTTTTTTATATTTGATTTCCATACATAATTATTTTATTTGACCTGATTCTTCCTGCAATGCCTTGGCAAAATTATTTTTTTAATCTGATTCTATTGTGATGCCATGCATAATTCTCTTACAGAAACAGGGAGTGGTTGGATTGTGCTTGTTCTTGTAGAAGCAAGGGACCTGATTGCAACAGATTGGTGAGGAACCAGTGATCCATATGTCAAGGTACAATATGTCAATTTGAAAAAAAGAACAAAGGTCAGTGAGTGCTACCATAGTTGACATCTTATTCAGCTTCAAATTCCTTGGTTTTTGGTGAATTAATTATGAATGGTCTTTAAGAGTAATCATCTACCCTAATAGAAAATGCAAGATACAAATTGGAAACATTGAGGCTTTGTGCCAGCTTGATAATGGACTTATTTGCATCTAGGTTTGTTGAGATCATTATGTAAGCAGCTCATTTTTGTGATGTTTTATGTTTGTGTTCACCTTTAGTCCTCCTTGAGGCCTACCTGTACTAGAGGACCTCTTCTTAGAATGAAAATTGAAAACAAATATAATCGGGAATTTGATCAAAGATGTTGGGTTTTTAGGACCTCGTTTCTGTGGTTGAATAACTCAGCTATAAAATTTCTTAGTTCATTCCGGTTTTCATGGGATAGCCTAGAGAATTTTAAATGCAAATTCTTTTGTATTTCTTTTTGGCGGGTTTGGGGCTATATAGGATGAAATGTTTTCCATCCTCTATGGATTGAGTTATGCAAACTGTCCTTGGGCAGTTTTCCTTTGGGTAATCTGACCTTTGAATTGTATTTTCATTGGGAATTTAGGGTGCTCAAAGTATACATTTTGCTTTTGTCCTTTTATAGTTATAGGCACTGTAAAATGTTACTGTTTCATGCAAGTTTGTGGGTACAAATTTTCTGTAAAATAGAATTCTGAACTAGTTTTATAGCTGCTTACAATATAGATAGGCAAGATTATTTGGAGTAAATGGGAGGTATAACAAGGCCAAAGGGATTACGCCAATCCCCAAAAACTAATAATTGAATACTTCAGTGACCAACAAACTCTTAGACTAATATAAGCTCCAAACTGATTTCTCATATTTCCCCTTTTATATCAGAATTCGCAATAGTTGTCAACTGGGTTGAAATGCATATTAGGAAACCTCTACAATTGTTGGAAATGGTTTATTCACACAAGGGTCCCCGGAGGTGAGACGAATCAGTCCAGAAAGAAATCAGGGTATTCCCAGTGTGAAAATAGTCTATGTAGTTCTTGAAGCTCAATACCAGGCTTTTGTAAGTGCAGCAGTCCGAAATCTTAACCAGGAAAGAAAAGATTTTTCGTTTGAGATTGTTGGGTACCTTCTAGAGGATATAAGGGACCAAAGCACATACAACATGTTCTGTAAAGATCTGTCTAATGCCAATATATTCATTGGATCTCTCATATTGGTTGAGGAACTCGCTCAAAAGGTAAAGGCTGCAGTGGAGGCCAAGAGGGAAAGATTAGATGCTGTCTTGGTTTTCCCTTCAATGCCAGAAGTAATGAGACTAAATAAGCTGGGCTCTTTTCGCATGTCTCAGTTGGGCCAGTCCAAAATCCCTTTCTTTCAAATGTTTAAAAGAAATAATAAGTCAGCAGGCTTCGAGGAAAGCATGCTTGAACTTGTTAGAACCCTACCCAAAGTCCTCAAGTGTTTTCTAAGTGACAAGGCTCAAGATGCCAGAGCCTATATCATGAGTTTGCAGTTTTGGTTGGGTGGATTGCCATAGAATCTTGAGAACTTCTTTAAAATGATTGTTGGATCCTATGTGCCTGCTCTTAAGAAGACAAAATTGGATTTTGTTGATCCAGTCATCTATTTGGACACAGGAATATGGCACCCTCTGGCTCCTTGCATGTATGATGATGTTAAAGAGTATTTGAATTGGTATGACACCAAAAAGGATGCAAATGAGAAACTTAAAAACCAAAATGCACCAGTAATTGGTATTTCCTTGCAAAGAAGCCACATTATTACTGGTGATGATGGTCATTATGTGGCTGTTGTGATGGAATTGGAAGCCAGAGGTGCAAAATTTGTACCAATATTTTCAGGTGGATTAGATTTTTCTACCCCTCTGGAACGTTTCTTGTATGACCCAGTTACAAAAAATTCTCTTGTAGATGTTGTGGTTTCCTTGACTAGGTTTATACTCGTGGGTGGACCTGCTAGATAGGACCATCCTCATGCTATACAAGCTTTGTCCAAACTTGATGTTCCCGACATTGTGGCCTTGCCACTAGTGTTCCAAACTACAGAGGAATGGCTTATCAGCACTTTGGGATTGCACCCAATTCAGTTTGCATTGTAGGTTGCACTTCCTGAACTTGATGGTATTTTGGAGCCTATTGTTTTCTCAGGTAGTGATGCAAGAGCTGGTAGGTTTCATTGTTTGTCTGAACACTGTTTCAGCAATTTCATCAATTAGACAAACTGTTAACAATGTAATTTGTCTAAAATTATTAACCTTGTTGTGAAACTCCTATTATCATTACATTGCCGTCAGAATACCAAAACAGGGCCATGGAACTAACAAATGTTTAGGATCAAAGTTTATTTCGATCCATCAAAGGATTAAACACAGTATACCTTGCCTCCAAGAATGCTATGCAGTGGATCTCCAACGTGCCTCCTCCAACACTATTATGCAGTAGCTCTCCAATGTGCCTCCTCCAACACTACTATGCACCAGAGAAACCCAGCACAAACCCATGACCAGAAAATGGTGAAAAAAAGCCCTCGTTATCCAGAAAACACGATGGTGAAAACCCAAGGACCAACACTGCTACACACCAGAAAAAATGCCCTTGTTTTCTAGAAAACACGATGGTGAAAACCCAAGGACCAACACTGCTACGCACTAGAAAAAATTCCCTCGTTTTCTAGAAAACATGATGGAGAAAATCCAAGGACCAACGCTGCTACGATTTGAAAAAATGCCCTCGTTATCCAGCCAGAAAACACGATGGAGAAAACCCAAGGACCAACACTACTACGATTTGAAAAAACGCCCTCGTTATCTAGAAAACAGGATGGAGAAAACCCAGAAAAACGATGGAGAAAACCACAGGAAAAACCCTATGCAGCATACGCAGGTTGCACGCAGGCTTATGGTGGAGCACTGGTGAAGGGCGTGGGTAGGATTGTGGAATAAAATATCCCCCAACATATTGGATATTTATATAGTTAAAAAAAACCCTTTTTACCCATAATATACCACCAATATATTGAATTATCATTTTTTAATTTTTAACCCCCCCAATATGAATGGACATGATATCATATTGGTCCCTAGGTGACGCCCCCATGCAGCAACCAAGGCATGTACTCTCTCTGTCCTCTGAATTTGATCCTCCTTCCCTCTTCTTTGAGTAATCAAGAAGGGAGATATTATTCTTCTCTAGGAGTTGGGTCAACAAGTCAATTTGATTCTTCTTACAAGAGTTCTCAGGATGATAGCCCTTACTGCAATATGTGCACTTTCTCATTACTAATTGTTCTTCTTCTTCCGGAAGTTCTTCTTGGAACCTTGGGGCTCCTCCTGAGACTTATACTTGTCTCTCTTTTGCTCAAGTGGATTTTTATATTTTTTCTTGCTTTTTGAATCCACCCTTGAATCTCTAGCAACCAAAGCTTGGTATTTGGAAGGTTTGATGGTGCCCATCATCACCAAATTATCTTGTTAGATTGTGTGAGGGATTCCATGAACTCTGCAAGCTTAGGCATCTTCTAGGCTCAAGCTGTTTACTTGGTGGCATGGAAAGTCGAAACAAACACTAAATAGTCAGGGCCAATCTTAGAGAGTATGGCCAAAAGTAGTTGATCTTCCTTCTTTTCTATCCCACACTGTTTCAACTACAAAATAAGGGCCTTAAACTTAGAAAAGTAGAGTTGCAATGATTCGAAGCTACTGGGACTCAAGGATATCAGCTCATTCTTGATTTGATGTTTTCTCATCTCATTTGTCTTTCCAAAAATCTCTACAAGATTCTCCCACACTTCATTAGGTGATGTCAATCCATCAAGATGGAAGAGGAGGTCTCTTGAAATGCTCAGACACAAAAGACCATAGGCCTCATCCCTCCTGGTGTGCCATTTGATTTTCTCTGCAGATGCAATGGGCTCTACCTCAGTTTCCATAGTCACCTTGTAGAGACCTTTCGCACTCAACAATATCTCCATCTCAAATTTCCACTCAAATAAATTGAATGGAGTCAAGATGATCTTCTAAGATTGGTCCATAGCTCAGAAACTATGCCCTTCAGTCAGCAGAATATGCTCCCAGTCAATATTTTGAACATGCAATATAAATATGGAAGGATATAAATTGATCTAAAAAGGCTCTAATACCATGTGGAAATTGAACCCAAAATATAGAACAATTACACTCACAAAATTGCTAATCAAACATGCAAAATTCACACAAAAGGAGACTCAAATTGGAGCATAACACTAATCTGTATTGAGTAAGTGTACAATAGTCAACCTTATGAAGTAATAGGATGTTTTAATATATAATTACATGAGATATTTTAATGCATAAATATGCCATTCGAAATAGTCAAAAAGCAGGCTTACCAAAACTAGTCAAATCCCCCATGGGTGCATAAAGCGGTTTCCAAATCTAGGTAGATGCTCATGAATTGGCTAAGTCAAGTGGGAAATATAAAGAGGGATGGAAATACAACTCATACATGCTTTTATTTGGAGAAAAGGAGGGAGGATGATGTGGGAAAAAACAAGGCAGTTACAACTAGTCTATATTTTCCTTTGCCTTAAATCAGAAATAAAACAAGGCAGCTTTACAGAAAAAGAAGATATGCACTTTGGAGAATCTAGAATAAATCAAACATGCTAAAATGGGTTTCCAGGATGTTTCCCAAGTGCTCCATGACTCATTTTTAGCATGTGGTGACTTCTAGGACATGTAGAAGGCAACTACCATAGAGTGGAATCTAGGAAACTAGGTAATAAGACAAAAATGATTAAATTAATGTCTAAGGTAGGTAACTATGGGTTGATTATTCTAACACTAAATACTACGGTCACTACAAGGTATTACAAAATATTAGTAGTATGGCCTACAAATTGGAACTGCATGCATCTTCAAGGGTCCATCCATTTTCCCATGTTTCCTTTTTAAAGAAGGTAATTGATGACAACCTACCAGTTAAAATGATATTACTAGAAATTGATTTGGAAGGAAAAATAATCTTGAAGCCTAAATAAATTACTAAAATAAGAACTATATAGCTTCGAAATTGATCAATTCTAGAGTATCTCATTAAATTGAAGAACTTACCCGCAGAAGATTCAACGTCGGAAGATGATTCCTTTATACATTAGCATCCATAACTACTTCAGTGTTAAGAACAACACTTTTTGAATGGAAGGGGCATGTTAAGACCTTAATGATGGCGCATTACACCATATAGTGTGGTGCATTACTCCCTATATTGTGGTGCATTACATATTATTTATGTCGGCTTCAGTCTATTAGTGGTTTTATTAGTTGTTATTGTACACGTTTGTCTCCTATATATAGGAAGGATATGTTCTCATTTTATTCATCACAGTATCTTATCTTATCTTGTGTACTCAATACATTGTGTAAGGAGGTTCCTCCCTCGAAGAGTATTGATATTTATCTTTGTTATTCATTGTTAAGAAGTGGATTACTCTCTTATTGTCTATTTCTTCTCTTTTTATGCTATTTCTAGGACTTGGTTGCATAACACTCTGAGCTTTCACTTTCAAGGTCTACTAAATGCATAAACAATGAAAGAAAAAAATGAAAAAGACACTTTTAATACCTTCCACTTTATTTTCTCTCAAAATGTTTGTTAGAACTAGTCCAATTCCACCTACACCTTTTATAAGGGAAAATAGAGAATCCAACACACTCGGAAACACTAAACACACTTAGTCAATCCTATAGGTTGGAGGATAATGAAACAAATATCACTTTTTACAAGATTCAAACTTGTATATTAGGTTTCCTGCAAATGGTTTTCACCTATACTCAGTATTGCATGTGAATTCAGAGAGAACTCACACATGTAAGTAATACAAAGCATTGATGAATCCTAATAGGTTTGAAAAAAGTGAAAAACTCAAAACAATAAAAAATTAAAGGTTTATATAAGTGTCTGAGATATGTTCATACTTGAGAAAGACTCGATCAACTAAACAAACAAGAGGAAATGACCAAAACGATCCCCACAATAGATGGGAATCCCCAGCCGAGTCTCCATTTCATTGTTAAGGAAAGTTTCCAATGACTGGTTCTATGTCACCAATTCACCTTGTCGAAACTAGAGCTCTAGGTCACTCCTCCTCACGTTCTCCACAAATCCCACTCCAAATATTTGAGAGCATAAGGGGTACTGGAAACCACTTAAGGGAAATAGTTTTAGCACACATGGATATAAGGATCAATGGTCAAAATCAACGACAAGAAGGGAAAGGAGAATCAAAAGTAAGAAATTCCTCCATCATAACATTACTATGAAGATCCTCCCTCATTTGGCTCCTTTCAACCTTTCTTATAGTTGATGAAGGAAGTTGGAGACAATTACCAAATGGCTAGGGAAGTTGTAATTGAGAAAGTGGTTCTCAAAACTTCCATAACTGTCTTTTTTTTTTAAATATTTTTTAAATATTTTTTTATGGCATTTGTACTTAATCCAAGGGAAAGGAGAGAATTTTTTCTTCCAAATAGTATGCAAGATGTGAATGCAACTTTTTCTTGTATATGCCAAAGGGGAAAGTGTGAATGCTTCATAATCTGCATGAACATTAGGTGCAAATCTATTCATTTTAAAGGATTACAACTTTCATGGTAATTTGGAATGGCTGAGGTTTAACCTGAATGATCAGCTCCATAACAATAGAGGTAAAATCAATGCTATTTAATCCACAAATGTCCCTTTCTATGAATAAATAGTATCACTCAAAGTGTCTTTGTTTCGACTGTTGTCACGGATGGAGAAGTGTTGATTTCATCTATAACATAATTGTTTACTTTGAACTTGTCAATATATATTTTTTTATTTCATGTTATTATTTTTTATTTTATGAATACAATGGGGAATTCAAAAATTGATTCGATTCCATCAATAAATTCATTATTTACAACATAGAGACAATGCAATAGTGAGTCACATTTTAGGAAGAGGAGAGAAGAAAATCAGAGAGTGACAAGAAATCATTTAGGTAGTTGAAAAATAGAAGCATTCCTCATCCTAATCATTTAAAAGAAAACATGCCAATGATTTGTCCCAATAGTTGGGTTTTTTATCAAATTAGAGAGAAATATGGTGCTCCCCATCATTTCTTGCATGGTGAAGAGGATGCACTAAACATAGGGATTGGGTGCAACAACTCTTTAATAATATATGTGTGTACATTTTTAACTCTATAATGCACATTTGAATTATAACATCTATACGCTTTTATTAATGCTCTAGTTATTAGACATGTCGCAATGTCATTTCTTCACATTTTTACAAGTGCATTTGTTCCTATCTATGTGGGAAAATAGACATCATTTTCACACTAAGGATGCCAATGATGGACATGTTACTCTATACTATGAAGTGGAATTCAATTTCAACCATTCTAGTCAAGTTAACCACCATGATATTAAGGGGAAGTTCGATTACATCAAAATATTCATAACAAACACATATATGTTGATTTCTCATCTTTCCAATGTGTAATGTGCTTATCTATCTAGTATTTGTTTATTGTATGGAAGTGTTAATTGGAAAAAGAAATAGACAAAGAACAGCCTCTCCATTTTATCCGAAGGTTTGAAATATGAATAAAATGAAATGAAAAATATTAAATGGGAAAATTTCATTTCATCTGTTATAAAAAAATTCATTCAATTTTGAAGTATTTAAAATAAACTTAGTATAGCTTAAATATATTCTTGCAGAACATTTTGAAAGAAAAATTATTTTATTGAAATCAAATTTTAATTAAAATTTAACATATTTTTACTTAATTAATTAAGGTATATAATGAAATTAAAAATAATTTAATTAACATCTATAAATAGTGTGAATATAAACTTTAGTATTTATAGTAACTTATCATCCACTCAATTTAGAATCAAGTATACTTTGTTGATCACAACAACATAGTATGAATAAAAACTTCAATAATCACAACATTTAAACATTTTATGGCGTCTTTAATTTAAATAATTGATCTATCCCAAATTTGATTTTGAAACTTAGGAAAATCGCTAATGATGTTACTCATTAATACAAACAGCAAAATCAACATCAATGTGATACACAAATACATAACATACATGAACACTGGTATCAAAATCAATCTACATGTTAGATATACATCTCAAATATATTAAATATTCC
>LPNX010557563.1:126824-177282 GCA_001517045.1 Pseudotsuga menziesii
AATACCTCCACAACCAAGGCTAAATGCATTAGTGCCTGTCCCACCAAGGCCAAAGAAATTAGTACCTAGTCTAGATAAAATGTAGAATGAACTAATTGGTATATATTTCCACCATAATCTATATCACCCAATGTGATCATCTCATCAATAATACCAATGAGTGTAGTGGATGTAGTATTTGGTTTGTCGACTACTGGAGGAAGAGGAGATGGTGGTTGGTATTCTAATGGAGGAGGAGAGAGTGGTTGGTCAGCCTATGCAGGAGGATAGGGTAGTTAGTTAAATTATGGAGAAAGAGACATAGTCGGTCAGCTATTGGAGGAGGAGAGAGTGCTCAATTGGATTGCTAAGGAGAAGAGGGTGGTTAGTTATCCCGTGGAAGAGGAAATTATGGTTATTCAATTAGTGGAGGGGGTGGAGGATCACCAAACTCAATATATGAATAAGAAGAAGAAGGTAGATGAATATGGTGATTCAACCTCCTCCTCTCGAGTAGTCTAATAACATGATGCATAAATAACATCATATCATACAAAACGGTATCCCATGTACTAGCAAGCTTTGGATCCTATATGACACAGACCACTCATACAAGGAACGCTCGATGTTGATCCATAAATGCACATAGTTATATTCCATCTCCCAATTAATCTATGATCGAGACTCTATAAGCATTTCGATATCCATATTTGACATAACTCATCTACCTATAACATATCATCATCATGTAGAGGAGGTGGCTCCCCAATATATGTGCCAATATTTTAAAAATAACCGACAACAATAATTAGACAATTTAAATAAAATGTTATAATAAATTAAATGTGCATTAAATAAGATGAAAAAATGAAACTAAATTAATTAAAACATTGTGTTGATATTAAATTTGGAATCTAGTGGGTTATCTAGTATAAATATAATTCTATGAAATCTCTGCTAATACAACCCTATGTATTGGTAATAATATACAAGGTGTGATCATCCCCACTGGAAAGCATCTGCAATACCTATGGAGTGATCCTACATGGGAACTCTAACTAAATCCTCTTGGGATACACCTCCCCCACATGTACATATGCACACCCATCCTCAACCTAAGAGGAAGGTGGTTGAATGATGTCTTAGTGTCCAAAAACCTCTTTAAAACAAACGAAATAAATTTGAACAAAAATGGAAGACCATCCTCCCCTCAAACAAAGAACAACAATGATCCATAGTTAAATGAAAATGTCATAAAATGTACAAACCACCTAATATATCTATGTATGTACAGTAAATAATCTACATAACATAATAGAGATCAAATAATGTGTTGTCAAATAAGTGGTGTAATGTACCACTGTCAAGACCAAAAGTGAGAGGTACATCACCTCCTATGAACTAGTCAAATGCAAATCCAACTAGGAAGAAAAAACCTAGATATAATTACGGTTAGTGATATACTCACTAGCATATCTCTTAACAAAATATAATTGTATCACTCCTGCAATGCTAAGTGGGAGATTGAAGAAATGGAGAAAATCATCCGCTCTACTAGAAAACTCAATAATGAGTATATGTCCTCCTTTTTTGGCTAATACCATAAATGGAGATCAACCCTAGTGATGAATGATATTCCTTAGAACCATGTTTCCCTTGAGGGAAGTAATGTCTTGATAAACTTGAGGAGGCCAACATTCCTCAAGAGGAGATGAGTCTACACTATAATAGGTTGAGGGTATAAATCCCTCTCCCTCTCTTGAGCCTCCCAATCCTATAAAAATATATATGGGTCAACATGTTGTCGTTTCTCATGTCATTGTCACTATCTTTAACTTACATATAGCTTTCATTAAAATTTAAATAAAAAAAAATTTTGTAAAAAAATGTCTAACACTATCAACACACCTTTAAAAATAGATTGCACCATTGGTAGTGCTGAAAAGTATAATGTGCCCTAAAAATGGCACTCAATATTTCACATTTATGCACACAATGATCCGTGGTGCACTTAATATATACATACACACCATCACCAGTTCCTCCATACATCCAAAAGTGCACCAACTATTTATGACCCCATGGTCAATACCATGGATAATGCATTTCTACCGAAGGTATGCACCACGTGAAATGGATATCCATCATAAAATGCACCATACAACCACTTGTATACAAAATTTCTCTACATTTCACCACTGTGTTTCTAATATCATTAAGCACCATTTATGATGCTTCCCTATGCTATCAAATGCATCAGATAAATGAACAATATATTTAATAAATGCACTTAGCAATGCACCTCACATAAATAGAAGCACTATTTACGGATAGTCTCAACCACGCCAATTAAGTTAAACATTTTTTTTTTTGTTTTTGTTTTGTAATAGAAATGCACTTTATATATATACAGATGGATGATAACCATTTCCTTTGTACATTGTCTCAAAGTGCATTGATTATTTCCAACCTCATACTCAATTCCATGAACAATGTGTTTATAGTGAAGGTATGCACTGCATGCAATACATATCTTTCATAAAATGCCCCACACAATGACATGTGTATGAAATTTTTCTATGCTTTACCAATGTGTTTCTAATATCATGAAGCAATGTTACTGGTGCTTCCATATATCATCAAATGCACCATATAAACAAATGAGGTATTCAATAACCTAGCTTAATCATGCACCTCACATAAATAGATGCACCATGTATGGAGTGTCCATACACTCAAAACTAAACCTATTACATCAAAAAATTTGTTAAATTATATGTATTAGTGATGCAAATACTATATACATATCCATTGTACTTGGTTCCTGTATACATCTCAAAGGGGATCAACATATATGGCCCCACAAGAAAAATCATCAACAATGCCTTTATGATAACAATATGCACCCGATGTAGTGTATATCCATCAAACAACGCACTACATGACTATGTAAATATGGCATATTTATGTGTTTTATTGGTGCATTTATAATTGTAGGAAGCACTAGAGAACATCGAAAAACCATGAGTGGTTTTCAATATCCCCATGTACTGGCACATTTTTAAAATAAGAATGCACTAGATATGATACACCCTATTAATGCATCGATGGGGGTGAAACTTGTAAATTCATAGGGAATACTGTATTTCTAGTGTGAGACAAACAACTTGAACACACCATATGAAATTTTTAAAACCTGAAAAATAAAAATGAAAAATAGAAGGTAAATTTTAATTTTAATATCCAGAAAATGTTATGAGGAGGTAACAAACATTTTACCTATTGTCTTCTTGGTAGAAGAAGCATGTTTTCCAAGTATACAAAGGAAAAATTTATGGGATTGTTTTCCAAAATTTGAAATCCACATGTAAATCAAATGGAGAGAGGAATGTGACAACTCAACAAAATTGATGATGGGGATGTTATACAATGAGGTTATGCACTTGCGCTTCTATTGCTTGAAGCAATGAAATCACACTACAAATGAAATTATTGTTCAATATTTTTTATTTATTTTACCCTACCCTATTGTGTCAAATAATATAGTGCATTACTGCATTTTTAATACTAATGCACATCATAGAATCAATTAAAAAAGGCATAACCCAATTCATTATTTGGATAGATAATTTAGTGCAGTTATGATACCCCAATTTACTAGGATATTCATGAAACATTTTGAAAAATATATAGATATTTTATTTCCAATAGTTAGAATTGACATTGTATCTTATATGCATATGCATCATCGTGTTTCTTGGTAGTAAACACCCTAGGTATAGGTGTGTGTGTGTGTGTGTATGGGTCTGTGGGTGTGTGTGGGTGTGTGCATGCATGCATGTCTTCGGAGACATCCGATAAAATTAGAACGATACAGAGAATATTAGCATGGCCCCTGCGAAAGGATGACACACACAAATTGAGAAATGGTGCAATTTTTTTATCCCCGAGGGGTAGCTTAATTGGTTGGAGTCCAAATCCAAAGACCGTTTGGTATTGAGGTTGGAGGTTCAATTCTCATGAATCCAACTCTCTAGGTCCTTCAGCGTTAGGCTCCCAAAACTAGAGATGATATGGCAAGACCCCTTCAGGTGGGTTGACCCCTATAATTATTACTATGGATATAGTGAGCCTTGACCTCTATTCTCAAGGCTATGAACCACATGATATATATATATAGATATATATCATTGTAATCGTTCCATGGGGATTTAAACACATTGGTGCACAATCTCATCTCTAGAGCAATTGTTTAGTTGTATAGACATTTGAATTTGGTGCACCATGTATGAGGACACATCGATGTGTATATATCCATTCAATGTAATGTTTACTTTTAGAATGATTTTAATTAATATAAAACCTATATTTAGTAATAAGTATTTGATAGGAGAAAGTGTTTTTTACATTGTAATGCCTTGGTGCATTATCTCGTGTTAGACGTACGAACGAATGAATTCATAAAATAAAACAAACATATTTCCTCCAACAATGAGTTTTTTAGCATTCAGTGCATGCAATATTTTACTACACTAGTGTGTCCTTTATGTTGATGCACCAATGCATTATAAAAATTAAAGAACATTGAAAGAAAACCTCTATTGAAACCTTTTTTCACCCACCTTCACTATAAACCAATAAAGGAGACATTTTGGGGGGACGTTTTATGAAAACATCCACTAAAAGTTGTTTTCATTTTCATGTCATGCTCATGATTGTCACTAACCTAAAAAAATGTACTCAATCATATATGGTGATTTTGGTATACTATCTCTAGGATCAAGATTTAGTTGTGAATGTCTATACAAAACATGAATGAGTATAGACACCTGGTCATAATGATAGTACTTGCTCAATTTCCATTTTTGGGAAGAAAATGTGTAATTCTTGGAAACGTTTGCCACTGATAAGATTGTTCCTGGCTCTACTACCTCGTGAGACTATATAAATTGGGAAATTTTCCATTTGGACTTGTGAGAGTGTTTGATATATCTATAAATATGGTTTTGAAACTTTTCCATTATTTCTAAAATATAGACATCATCCTCATGCAAGTCAATCCTCTTAAGGCACATGCCGAAGAAGAGAATAGGTTCATAGTAACATACCCATATCAAGTATACTTTAGTGATCACAACAACATAGTATGAATAAAAACTTCAATAATCACAACATTTAAACATTTTATGGCATCTTTAATTTAAATAATTGATATATCCCCAATTTGATTTTGAAACTTACGAAAATCGTTAATGATGTTACTCATTAATACACACAATATTTTATTAACAACAAAATCAACATCAATGTGATACACAAATACATAACATACATGAACAATGGTATCAAAATTGATATATATGTTAGATATACATCTCAAATATATTAAATATTCCATCTCAAACTTGAAATTTAAGCGATATATCTCAAATTTAAATTAAAAACAAAGAAATCATTAATAATATAAATACAATTAACATATACAATATATTTTATAAATAAAACATCAACATCGATATGATATGAAAATGCATAATATATATGAATGATAACATCATAATAAATATTTAAATCAAACATAATATCAATTCATATATATATATATATATATATATATATATATATAAAATACATTGTAGCAATCAAAAATATAAATGTGGTCAATATTATTATGAGCTAGTTGGTCAACCATTAGAGCCAGAGACACCATTGCAGCATCAATGCCCCCACAACCAAGGCTAAATGCATTAGTACCTCTACCATCAAGACGAGAGTAATTAGTACATATTCTAGATAAAATGTAGGATGAAGTAATTGGAATATATTTCTTCCATAATCTATATCACCTAATGTGACCACCTCATCTATAATACCAATGAGTGTAGTGGATGTAGTAGTTAGTTTGTCGACTACTACAGGAAGAGGAGATGGAGTTTGGTCAGCTAATGGAGGAGGAGAGAGTGGTTGGTTAGCCTATGGAGGAGGATAGGCATTAGAGGAAATTTGGGGTCTAAAATGGGCCTTATAAGAAAACGTGCCAAAATAAGTTTTTGTGAGTTGGAATTCAAGAACCAATAGAATTTCAATAAATTAAGTCAACCATAATGGTTGAATTGACATATTTGTCATTAAAAAAAACTACTTTTTGTGTTCATATTTTCGACATATCTCCCTGTGTTTTTACTCAAATTTCGATCGGGAGAGCTCGTTGGATGCAGAATTTGATTCTGCATCCAAACAGTACCCACACTGCATACTTTTGATGGACCCCGCTACCCCAAAAACAATAAACACCTAAAAAAATGTGATGATGATGTCATCATCATGTTTTTTCAGGTATTTCTTGTTTTTGGGGTAGCGGGGTCCGTCAAAAGTATGCAGTGTGGGTACTCGTTGGATGCGGAATCAAATTCCGCATCCAACAAGTTCTCCTGATCAAAATTTGAGTAAAAACACAATGAGATATGTCGAAAATACGAACAAAAAAAGTAGTTTTTTTCTTTCTTCCTCCAAAATTAATCAATATTATTTTATTATTTTAACTATTATTTTATTATTTTCCTTAGGAGGCCCATTTTAGACCCCAAAATTCCTCTAATGGCTTTCAGCTGGCTCATGGAGAAGGAGACATGGTCAATCGACTAGGGGAGGACAAGAGAGTGTTCCAATATCTTGTTGAGGAGAAGAGGGTGGTTAGTCATCCCATGGGGAAGGAAATTATGGTTATTCAATTAGTTGAGGGGATGGAGGATCACCAACCTCAATATATGATTAAGAAGAAGAAGTTTGATGAATATGGTATTCTGGCCTCCTCCTCTCTTGTAGTCTAATAACATGATGCATAAATAACATCATATCATACAAAAGGATATCCCATATACTAGAAATATTTGGATCCTATGTGATATGTACCACTCATATAAGGGACGCTCCATGTCGATCCATCAATGCACATAGTTGATCTTCCATCTCCCAGTTAATCTATGATTTAGACTCTATCACAGTTTGAATATCTATATTTGACATAACTCATCTACCTATAATATAGCATCGTCTTGTATGGGAAGCGCCTCCCCAATATATGTGCCAATGTTTTTAAAAAAATTAACAACAATAATTAGACAATTTAAATAAATGTTATAAGAAATTAAATGTGCATTAAATAAGATGAAAAAATGAAAATAAATTAATTAAAACAATATGTTGATATTACATTTGGAATCTAGAGGGTTATCTAGGGTAAATATAATGTTATGAAATCCCCGCTAATCTAATCATATGTATGGGTAATGAATAATATCCAAGGTATGATCAGCCTCACTAGAAAGCATCCACAATACATATGGTGTAATCCTACATGGGAACTCTAACTAAATCCTCTTAGGCTACACCTTGCCCTCATGTTCATATGCACATCCATCCTCAACCTAGGAGGAAGGTGGTTGAATGATGTCCTAGTGTCAAAAAACCTCTTAAAAACAAATGAAATAACTTTGAACAAAAATGAAAGACCATCCTCCCCTCAAACAGAGTATGACAATGATCCAGAGTTAAATGCAAATGTCACAAAAATGTGCAAACCACCTAATATATCTACATGTGTACAATAAACAATATACATAATATAATAGAGAGCAAATAATTTGTTGTTAAATCAGTGTCAAAACCCCAAATTTTCACAAAAATTAAAAAAAAATTGATGTAACATAAACTGTCTATAGTCGCAGTTTGAAAACTGCTAGCAGCTAACGGAAAAATGAAACAGTTAAAAAAAGTAACCATTAACTTAAACACATTAAAATTAATAATGTTTTAATTTCGATATGTAATGTAAATAATCTGCATTCAGTTGTTTCTAGCTGTACTGATGATTTGATTTTGTCAAGTAGGTGAAAAGTTACTTTCTAACTGGGGCTTACTTAGCGATTGCTAACGTACCTGGATTTCTGGATCTTACAGGCTTGGCAGGTAAATTTTGAACCAGTAAGAGTTTATTAAGGCATTAATCTAGATATACTTCTTTTAGCATAAATATACCGCTAGAGTAAAAGTTTGCTTAAAAGAATTCAAGGGTACTACAAGGTAAAGTATCTTTTCTTTACTTGTTTTGCAACTATGACAATATTTTAAATTCATGTTGTAAATACCAATAACCTTACCATTATCAATGTTTTTCATTAGTATGAATTTTATTTCGGACAGTTCTTCTTTCTAGTTAGTACTAGCCAAGTTTCTTATAGAGCTCACGATTTTGTATAACAATTCCTTTTCTGACATAAGAGTTTACTGCTGTTATTATTTCTAAAATTTAAAACACTGTTTATCAGCATAGAAATAAAACTAAGTCTTCTATGAACAAGCTTACAAACGTACCCTCACCTCTAATTTTAATTGAGCTTCAATAGAGGAAATTTATCAATTCATTATTGTATTATATCTATAAATGATCTTTTGCACAAATGTCATTAAGTTGGGATTTCTATCTCCAAATTTATTCATGACATAAGTAATGCGACGAAAATTACATTATCATATTATTTAATTATAAGTAAAATTAATGTTGTATATATTCGTGGATAGTTTACAATCTTTAACTACCAAGTCGAAGCTAGCCTTGGTTTGATTAGAGCTTTGGTTCCTTATGGAGACCAAAAGGTCATGTATTTCCAAGAAATTTATCTTACACTTAGTACTGTAGACTACAATAAAAAGTAAGAGTTATTATATGGTGTATTTATTATTTATTTCTATATACACCTTATTGAGTTATTAACTAGTTCTAACAACATAGACATGCATCATTTATGGTTATAAAAAGGTTCAATAGTGGTACTATCAACTCATGCTCAAAACCGTTACTATACTATTGATCTCTTCTTAAATTTTTTACCAGGAAAGATTATAAGGTCATTATAAAACAAGGATATCAATGCAATATATATATATTGGTTCATTACCAACGAAGATTCCAAGGTTTAAATAAAGCAAGGGTTAATGATGCAATAAAAGTCTTGTTCTTAAACTTAACTTGACCTTATGGTTTATCCAAGCAATGATACATTTTTGACTTTATAGAATGCCTTATCATTATATTCATTGTTTAAATTATTGATAATAATTCCTTGTCCCGACCATGCAGTGACAACTATATCATTCGACCCACCGTGGAATGGATAAATTTGTGGGTACGTGGAACATCTACCACCGTGCAATGCATGATTTAAAAGTCTCCAACGCAACCCTAACTCCTCATTCTTTATCAAGGGTTTTGGTCGCTGCTCTGTCTGGTTTACTATGGCCATGAGGGCTCGCTTGTGCTCATCTCCAGCTCCATTGTCTATGTGTAGAGAAGTGTTTCCACTCTAGTGTGTGGATTTCAGGACTCACAATTCACACTTGGTTTTTCTTCTGCAGGCAATACTTTGTTGTGCGTGTAGTTGTTCTCTGTCAATAGTTTGTAGTGTCGATTTCTTGCATGGCCATTGCCAAGGCTTTAATCCTGCTCCATTCGTTAGTGTAGTATGCATTTTGAACTCCCTACCTCTGTCATAGGTGAGCACAAGGGTTGTACTATTTATTGTGCTAGTTCATCTCCTTCATGGCTTCAAATTTCCTCGCTTCCAGGTAATAACTTGTCTTACAAATGTTTGTAAGTTTTTAAGTTACAGTTACAACTATATAACTCAGTTTCTAATAACGATTTTGATATTCACTTATAGGTTACAGCTCTCCCTTTTGCTTGGAAGAATCATCTCCACATTTGGATTGGCATCAAGACCCACGGGTAAGCCCTGGTTACAATGTGGCAACTCCTTGCTTGTACAGACTAGGGAAAAGGGTTTCAGCTGGAAAGAAATTACGATCTCGGTTCCTCCAGTCTTTGGATGTTTGGTTTTCAGTTTTAAGATTTGCTTTTCGTTATTAAAACCCTTTACATATAGAAGGGCGGCTCCGACTTCAATGTCGTGACTTGTATTACTCTTTTCTTGACTTATAAAGGATATATATTAATGAAGGTTTTTTAATAAATTGAATGTTAGTTTTGTTTTAAAACCCATGCCGCGATGCTGGGTAAACTGACCCTGAGCTGGGTGTTGTAATTTGGTTAAGTTTGCAGCCTTATGGCTTGTCAATGTAATACATTGGGTTTTTTTTTTTTTAAGAAGGACTTTACTTCAAGCTCGGTCTCGTTTTTGCAGAAATCTTGTATATTTTGATTCTATGTACGTTAGTGTTCTTCCTATTCGACTGTTAATGAAGAACATTACTGTCTAAATATATTTTGTAAATATATTATTGTCATTATAAGACTGTAACTCAGTTGTAGTGTGTAATTTATAATATTTACTTATTTGTTCAGAATATACAAGCTAGGGTTTTCCTGAATGAAACCCTTGTCTAAATAAGTTCTTCAATTTGTTATTAATTAGGTTCTACTACTTGTTAATTCAGTTAAATTATTATTATAGATGTGTTGAGATAATTTTAACTTGTAAAAGTATATTTGTCTTCAGAAAGGGCTGTAAACAGTCTATAGTAGACTAATCGTTTATTTATATAATTATCCAAGTAAATGGATTACAGCTTAGATGCTTTTATTTATATAGGTTAAATAAATTGGTTTAGGGTTTCAACCCTGAAGTTTTACCTTTATAGGTATAAGCATGTCTGATAATTATAAAATAGTTTCTACATAGGTAAATATTTAGTTTTATATTAGTTATTAATCATATTCTCATTGTTTTTATTTACTAAACTGGCAGGTATAATTTACTCAGAGTTCTTTGAAAAGATAAAGCATAGACTCTGTAACTTAGTTTAATCTTTATAATTTAAGTACTTTTAATATAACCCTATTTAGTTTATAGTAAATATTAGTCTTAGATTAGTTGATATTGTTAGAAAATAAACTATGTGATGAGTAGCTTGTTTATTTACTTAACTGTATGTAATCATTGTAACTCTAATGTGATTTTTCTGCTGCATTTCATTCAGTTACTAAGTGAAAATAGAGAAATATAAACATATCATAACATTGTTTAACCTCCATAATATTTTAACATGAATAAAATTACTCTACTGTCTGTAAATACACAATCTTATCTACTCAAACATTCTCTTATCTTCTTAAACATTCTACCTATGTTAAAGTACTTCCTGGATTTCCAAGCGTGGAAAAACATAGTCTAGTACTTTTTTCTATTCTAACACATTAATTTTCTAATCAAGTTCATTTCTTCAATCATTTAAAAAGACTACTAGATTCTAACATTTTACAAACTGAATATTTAACATTCATATAACAGTCAGACTCAGATTTATCTATCTAACACAGTAAAACAAAATAATGTAGAACCTAATTAGGA
Organism: Pseudotsuga menziesii; assembly: GCA_001517045.1. Lineage (NCBI taxonomy): Eukaryota > Viridiplantae > Streptophyta > Pinopsida > Pinales > Pinaceae > Pseudotsuga > Pseudotsuga menziesii. The sequence goes on from LPNX010557563.1 coordinate 138,170, forward strand.
CAGATGATAAGAGTGTTAGGAGGTTGTTCCTCCCTACCAATATCCAGGAGAGCACTCAAACAATGCTTCCTCAGGACCCCCGAGCCTGTTCCTGGTCTTATTGGTTGAGAACTGGTGGAAAATGCAAACAATAGACTAGTCCCAATATCTCAGTAAAACACTCTGCTCTCAGTAGTAAGATCTTTCAGCTTCAAAGCTGCACTAGATCAATTAGTATTTATCCCCTCAAACACTTTCCACAATTTCCTTCCATTGAATTTCTCTGAAGTACATTCATTCACCTGAATGATCACTTCTCTAGAATGAGCAGCCTCATCTCTCTTCAATGGGAATTTTTATAAAGATTGCCTAGGTCTTTTGGTCAGTTTTCATTAATTGAGCCACCTGCTCTAATTCCACTTTCTTGGGGAATCATGACCCCAAATGTAGGGAGGTTTCCACCTGCAACAGTTGGAAGTGGTTTGAGGATGCTGCCACATGTTAGTTTTCTCTCCACCCAATCTCCTCCACCAATTTGACTAGTAAACACTCTTTTAACATCTCTCCTAAGCTGTTGTCTCCTCCTCTATTTATTTATAAATAAAATATTCAAAATTACATTAAATATCCTTGACTCTGCTGAGTCATCAATTACAACTTAGCATAAAATTTAACATATTATCCTCAAATCATACCAAATAATATAAAATTGTTTTTTTGCAAAATTGGGGCATGTGACATACACACCCCCTTAAAGCATAACATCATCCTCGATGTTATTTATTCTTCATCCTCAGAATTCCCCTGGAATAGAATTGGATATGCATCCCACATATTACTTTCCAATTCCCAAGTGGATTCCTCTGGACTAAGGTGCTTCCGTTGCACCTTCACCTAACCAATGGTGCGGTTCCGAAGTGTGATCTCCCTCTGCCAGAGGATACAGTACGGTTCCACTAGAAAATATCCTTCTGGTTCCACCTGTACATCATTCCAATTAACAACATGAGTAGCATCATGAACATATTTCTTTAATACAGAAATGTGAAAAACATTATGTACTCTTAAATTTGGTGGTAATGCTAATTGATAAGCTACTTGTCCAATCTTGGGCAGTGTTTCAAATGGACCACAGTAACGAGTGCTATTTTTGCACAACTACCCAATCTCAGAGAGCTCTTTTTGGGCCTCACCTTGATGAACACATGTTCACCTACCTGAAACTCCTTTGGAGTTCTTTTAATGTCTGCTTGACTTTTCTGACGATCCTGCGCAACTTTCATATTACCTTGTACCTGCTTTACAATTTCTTCCATTTCCTTTAATAGTTCAGGACCTAATACTAATCTATCCACCAGATTACTCCAAGAGATAGGAGTATTAAATTTCCTTCCATACAAGATTTCGAAAGGACTAAATCTCACTGATGCCTGATAATTATTATTATAAGCAAATTCTACCAGATGCAAATAATCCTCCCATTTACCTGGTTGGTCTTTCACATACATTCTTAGTAAATCTTCCAGTACTTGGTTTACTCTTTCAGTTTGTCCATCTGTTTGAGGATGGAATGAAGTGATAAAATTTAATGTAGTGTTTAATACCTTAAACAGAGATTTCCAAAAGTTACCTGTAAATTTAGGATCTCTATTCGAGATTATAACTTTTGGTATTCTATGCAGTTGGAAAATTTGCTTTATAAATATATCAGCGATGTTTTCATCTTTATACATAGTTTTAACAAGTATAAAGTGGGTTGCTTTACTTAATTTATCGACCACTACCATGATGGAGTCATTTAAATTCTGATTTTTAGGCAGTCCAGTAACGAAATCAAGACTAATTATCTCCCATTTCCAGCTAGGAATGGGCAATGGCTGAAGTAATCTAGCTGGGTGTTGATGTTTAGTTTTCACCTGCTGACATTCAAAACACCTAGCGATATACTCCACCAGTTCAGTCTTCATGTTTGGCCAAAAATATTCTTTTCTTAACATAGTTATAGTCTTTTGATAACCTGGATGACCTGAGTATGGAGTTTTATGGATTTCATCTAAAATTAATAACTTAACTTTAGGTACATTAGGTACATACATCCTGCCTTTATATAGTAAAAATCCTTTTGCATTCAAATTGTACCCTTTACTTAAGCTTTCTGTTGGATTTTCTTTTGTTTTAGCTTGTAAGTTTTGGTAAATTTCATCTTGTTCTACCCCCGCTTTAAGCTGTTCATCCAAATCTGTTGTATAAGTGTTGATAACTACTGTGAAGTTCAGCCTTGCATTCCTACTTAATGCATCAGCCACTTTATTTTCTTTCCCTTTAATGTGTTGAATTTCAAAATCATACTCATTTAGGAAAGCTAACCACCTAGCTTGTCTAGCATTTAGATTAGGTTGATCTAACAGATACTTTAGTCCTTTATTATCAATCATTAAAATAAATTTTCTACCAATTAGGTGATGACGCCACATCTTTAGAGCATGTATAACAGCAGCCAATTCCAAATCATAAGTTGCATAATTCTTTTCATGAATTTGTAATTTCCTAGACTCATAGGCAATAACATGCCCTTCTTGAGTCAGAACACCACCTAAACCATCATTGCAGGCGTCAGTGCACACTACAAATTCTTTATTTTGATCAGCTATTTTTAAAATAGGTGCGTTGGTTAATAAAGTTTTTAACTTTTTAAAGCTTTCCTCGCATTTTTGGTTCCAATCAAATTCCTTTCCTTTCTTCTGCAAATAAGTTATCAAATTCGCGATTCTTGAAAAACCTTCAATGAACCTCCAGTAATATCTGGTAATTCCCATGAAGGATCGAACATCAGTTACATCCTTAGGAACCAGCCAATCTTCGATTGCCTTTATCTTTTCGGGATCCACCGAAATCTTTTCCTTAGTCACCACATGACCTAAGTACTGAATTTTATCCTTGAAGAAATCACATTTACTAAACTTTGCAAAGAGTTGATGATCTCGTAGCTCTTGCAAAACAATTTTTAAATGTTCTTTATGTTCTTCTTCAGTTTTTGAATAAATTAAAATGTTGTCAATAAACACGACCACAAACTTATCTAGATACTTATGCATAACGTTGTTCATTAAACACATAAAAACACCTGGGGCATTAGTAAGCCCGAATGGCATGATGACAAACTCATAATGGCCATATCGAGTTCTAAAAGCTATTTTAAAGATGTCTTCATCTTTAATCCTAACTTGATGATATCCAGACCTTAAATCAATTTTTGAGAACACCGTGGCTCCACGTAGTTGATCAAATAGATCATCTATGCAAGGCAATGGGTATCTATTTTTAATAGTCATCTTATTCAACTAATAGTAATCTATGCAAAGTCGCATGGTTCCATTCTTTTTCTTAACGAAGATGACAGGTGCCCCCAGGGAGACACACTATGTCGAATACACTTTTTGTCAATAAGTTCTTTTAATTATGACTTTAGTTCATTCAGTTCTAGTATGTTCATTTGATAAGGGGCCTTTGAGCTGGGTACTGCACCAGGTACCAACTCAATGGTAAAATCTAGTTCCCTTTTTGGAGGTAGTCCCGGAATTTCTTCAGAAATACATCAACATATTCTCTTAAAACCGATATATCTTCCAATTTTAATTTGTCTGTCTTATTTAGATTCTCCTCATCAGTTATTGTTACTGCATAATCTTTACAACCCTTCCTAACATCCCTCTTAAGCTGCAGAGAATAATCTTCCTTAATGTATTTCTTCTAGGGATTCCATTTACATTTATTGATTTTCCATCATTATTTATACACGTAAAGGTTTTATCATAACAATTTAAAATCACCCTATGTTATTCTAACCAATCCATACCGATTAGTAAGTCATAAGAACCAAGAGGTAATACATTAAGCTTTACAACAGTTTCAAATTGATCCATAACTACTACACATTCTTTTACAAAACAAGTTACCTTCCTTTTTGCACCAGTGGCTAACTGAACCAACCAAGAATTTTAAAATTTTTCAACAGGCAACTTGCATTTTTCTACCATTTTAGGTGAAATATAACTGAGAATAGCTCCTGGATCAATTAAAATAGTTATAGGGGTTTGGTTTATCATACCTTCTACTTCTACCATGGAAGTTTGATATTCTTCTTCTCGATTCTCCAAGGCTGCATTGATTCTGGGCATAGTCCTCGCTAACTCTCCAAGAGTCATCTCCTCCTGTATAGTATGGATATTACTGACAGTTTTTTTTTTATTAGGACAGACGAAGGCATAATGTGGGCCATTACACTCCCAACACTTTATAGGTTCTTTGCGTTCAAATTTCTTGGTGTAATTACCATGTTTATTGGCAAATTCTTTACCCTTGGAATTATTCTGATTGCTTGGTGAATTATTCTTATTCCCTTGGAAATTATTGTTAGGAAAATTTATGGCCTTATTGTTTTTAGAATTCATGTTGGGCACAAATTCTTTCTTCTTTTGATCATAATGGTTGTTATTCTTCTTGGCCTTCCAGTTGGCCATGCTTTCCTTCTTCCGATTATGTTCATAACAGAAGTTGGCTTTCCTCATAGCTTCTTCCCAAGTTTTTGGATTGTCATACTCAATCATGTCCTTAATATGATAAGGTAGACAGCTGAGGAATCATTGTACCTTTGGTTTTTCATCTACAAGGTATAGCACATATCTAAGCAGACTTAAAAACTTGTTGTTTAGATATTTCATAGTCATTGATCCTAATTTAAGCTCATAGAATTATTTTGCTCTCTCTTCATAGTACTGCTCAGACAGAAATTTATTTTTAAAGTACCTCTTGAAGGTACTCCAATTCATGTTCTTCTCTTTTATTCCCTTCACTCTCTTCAAGTCCTACCACCAAATATCAGCCTTTCCTGAGAGATTGTAGATAACCATTCTAACCTTTAATTGGTTAGAATAGTTATAAATTTGGAAGTACTTCTTCATCCCAGATAACCAGGATTCTGCTTCCTCCCCCTTCTCAGTCTCTCCATTGAATGTTGCTGGTTTAATCTTTTTAAATTCCCCAGAAATTTCATCATAGGGTTTGTATTTTCTCTTTTTAGTATAATGGTTGTCATCACTACTATCACTAGTGGAATGAAAATTACGTTGATCACCAAACACCTCTAAAGATGAGCTACTTTCATTTTTAGTCTATTTAATCTTTTTATATTTATGTTGATGACTTGTATCTTCTGAATCATCTCTTTTTACCCTTCCCTCAGTTTGAAATCTTTCCGTTAGGATCTGATTCAGCTCCTCCTGATCCCTCAAAATCCTTTCATTCTCTCGTTTAACAGACTCCATTTCAGATTTTAAGTCTTTTACTTTTTGTAACAGTTCTGAGGAATTAGTGGTTAGGTATTCTGGTATAGGGTCTCTTGGTAATTTTTCTTGTTCAGTAAATGGAGATTCCTTTCTGCATATTCCTTCAGCCTTTCCATACCTGTTGTTAAAATTCAGAAACGATTTTCTCTGTTGAATAACATTAAAAGAAAATAACATCAGCAAAATAATTTAAATTCAGTGTTTCATAAAAGCAAGTTGGGCTTCATCAAGGCCTAGTGTTTGAACCTTATGCTCTGATACCACATGTCAAAACCCCAAATTTTCACAAAAATTAAAAAAAAATTATGGAACATAAACTGTCTATAGTCGCAATTTGAAAACTGCTAGCGGTAACGGAAAAATGAAACAGTTAACAAAAGTAACCATTAACTTAAACACATATAAATTAATACTATTTTAATTTTGATATGTAATGTAAATAATCTACATTTAGTTGTTTCTAGTTGTACTGATGCTTTGATTTTGTCAAGTAGGTGAGAAGTTACTTTCTAACTAGGGCTTACTTAGCGATTGCTAACGTACCTGGATTTATGGATCTTACAGGATTGGCAGGTAAATTTTGAACCAGTAATAGTTTATTAAGGCGTTAATCCAGATATACTTCTTTTAGCATAAATATACTACTAGAGTAAAAGTTTGCTTAAAAGAATTCAAGGGTACTACGAGGTAAAGTATCTTTTCTTTACTTGTTTTGCAACTATGAAAGTATTTTAAATTCCTGTTGTAAAGACCAATAACCTTACCATTCTCAATGTTTTTCATTAGTATGACTTTTATTTCGGACAGCTGTTCTTTCTAGCTACTAGCCAAGTTACTTATAGAGCTCACGATTTTGTATAACAATTCCTTTTTTGACATAAGAGTTTACTGTTGTTATTATTTCTAAAATTTAAAACACTGTTTATCAGCATATAATCAAAACTAAGTCTTCTATGAACAAGCTTACAAACGTACCCTCAGCTCTACTTTTAATTGAGCTTCGGTAGAGGAAATTTATCAGTTCATTATTGTATTATATCTAGAAATGATATTTTGCACAAATGTTGTCAAGTTGTGATTTCTATCTCCAAATTTCTTCATGACATAAGTAATGCAATGAAAATTACATTATCATATTATTTACTTATAAGTAAAAGTAATGATATATATATTCCTGGATAGTTTACAATCTTTAACTACCAAGTCGAAGCTAGCCTTGGTTTGATTAGAGCTTTGGTTCCTTATGGAGACCAAAAGGACATGTATTTCCAAGAAATTTATCTTACTCTTAGTACTGTAGACTACAATAAAAGTAAGAGTTATTCTATGGTGTATTTATTATTTATTTCTATATAGACCTTATTGAGTTATTAACTAGTTCTAACAGCATAGACATGCATCGTTTATAGTTATAAAAAGGGTCAATAGTAGTACTATCAACTCATGCTCAAAACTTTTACTATACTATTGTTTTACTAGGAAAGATTATAAGGTCATTATAAAACAAGGATATCGATGCAATATATATTGGTTCATTACCAATGAAGATTCCAAGGTTTAACGATCCAATAAAAGTCTCGTTCTTAAACATAACTTGACCTTATGGTTTATCCAAGCAATGATATGTTTTTGACTTTGTAGAATACCTTATCATTATAGCCATTGTTTAAATTATTGATAATAATTCCTTGTCCTGACCATGCAGTGACAACTATATCATTCGACCCACCTGGACTAGATAAATTTGTGGGTAAGTGGAACATCCACCGCTGTGCAATGCATTATTTAAAAGTCTCCAACGCAACCCTAACTCCTCATTCTTTGTCGATGGTTTTGGTCTCTGCTCTGTCTGGTTTACTGTAGCCATGAGGGCTCCCTTGTGCTCATCTCTAGCTCCATTTTCTATGTGTAGAGAAGTGTTGCCACTCTAGTGTGTGGATTTCAGGACTCACAGTTCGCACTTGGTTTTTCTTTTGCAGGCAATACTTTGCTGTGCATGTAGTTGTTCTCTGTCGGTTGTTTGTAGTGTCAATTTCTTGCATGGCCATTTCCAAGGCTTTAATTCTGATCCAGTCGTTAGTGTAGTAGGCATTTTGAACTCGCTGCCTCTGTCATAGGTGAGCACAAGGGTTGTGCTGGTTCATCTCCTTCGTGGCTTCAAATTTCCTCGCTTCTAGGTAATAACTTGTCTTACAAATGTTTGTAAGTTTTTAAGTTATAGTTATAACTATATAACTCGGTTTCTAATCATGGTTTTGATATTCACTTGTAGGTTACAGTTCGCCCTTTTGCTTGGAAGAATCCTCTCCATGTTTGGATTGGCATCAAGACCCACGGGTAAGCCCCGGTTACAATGTGGAAACTCCTTGCTTGTATAGACTAGGGAAAAGGGTTTCAGTTGGAAAGAAATTACAACCTCGGTTCCTCCAGTCTTTGTACATTTGGTTTTCAGTTTTAAGATTTGTTTTTCGTTATTAAAACCCTTTGCATATAGTAGGGTGGCTCCGGATTCGATGCCATGACTTCTATTACTCTTTTCTTGACTTATAAATGATATACAGTAATGAAGGTTTTTTAATAAATTGAATGTTAGTTTTGTTTTAAAACCCATGCCACGATGCTGGGTACACCGACCCTGAGCTAGGTGTTGTAATTTGGTTAAGTTTGTAGCCTTATGGCCTGTCAATGTAATACATTGGGTTTGTTTTTTTTAAGGACTTTACTTCGAGCCAAGTCTCATTTTTGTAGAAATCTTGTATATTTTGATTCTGTGTACGTTAGTGTTCTTCCTATTCAACTGTTAATGAAGAACATTACTGTCTAAATATATTTTGTAAATAGATTATTGTCATTATAAGACTGTAACTCAGTCGTAGTGTGCAATTTATAATATTTACTTATTTGTTTAGAATATACAAGCTAGGGTTTTCCTGAATGAAACCCTTGTCTAAATAAGTTCTTCAATTTGTTATTAATTAGGTTCTGCTACTTGTTAATTCGGTTAAATTATTATTACAAGTGTGTTGAGATAATTTTAACTTGTAAAAGAATATTTGTCTTTAGAAAGGACTGTAAACAGTATATAGTAGACTAATCGTTTATTTATATAATTATCCAAGTAAATGGATTGCAGCTTAGATCTTTTTATTTATATAGGTTAATTAAATTGGTTTAGGGTTTCGACCCTGAATTTTTACCTTTACAGGTATAAGCATGTCTGATAATTATAAAATAGTTTCTACATAGGTAAATATTTAGTTTTATATTAGTTATTAATCATATTCTCATTGTTTTTATTTACTAAACTGACAGGTAGAATTTACTCAGAGTTCTTTGAAAAGATAAAGAATAGACTCTGTAACTTAGTTTAATCTTTATAATTTAAGTACTTTTAATAAAACCCTATTTAGTTTATAGTAAATATTAGTCTTAGATTAGTTGATATTGTTAGAAAATAAACTATGTGATTAGTAGCTTGTTTATTTACTTAACTGTATGTAATCATTGTAACTCTAATGTGATTTTTCTGTTGCATTTCATTCAGTTACTAAGTGAAAAGAGAGAAATTTAAACATATCATAACACTGTTAAACCTCCATAATATTTTAACATGAATAAAATTACTCTACTATATGTAAATACACAATCTTATCTACTCAAACATTCTCTTATCTTCTTAAACATTCTACCTGTGCTAGAGTACTGCCTAGATTTCTAGGCGTGGAAAAACACAGTCTAGAATTTATTTCTATTCTAACACTTTACTTTTCTAATCAAGTTCATTTATTCAATCATTTAAAAAGACTACTAGATTCTAACATTTTACAAACTGAATATTTAACATTCATATAATAGTCAGACTCAGATTTATCTATCTAACACAGTAAAACAAAATAATGTAGAACTTGATTAGGACAGACGACAACAATGTTAGGAGGTCATTCCTCCCTACCAATATCCTGGAGTGTGCTCAAACAACGCTTCCTCAAGACCCCCGAGCCTGTTCCTGGTCTTCTTGGCTGAGAACTAGTGGAGAATGCAAACAGTAGACTAGTCCCAATATCTCAGTAAAACACTCTGCTCTCAGCAGTAAGATCTTTCAGCTTCAAAGCTGCACTAGATCAATCAGCAGTTATCACCTCAAACACTTTCCACAATTCCCTTCCATTGAATTTCTCTGAAGTACATTCATTCACCTGAATTGTCACTTCTCTAGAATGAGCATCCTCAGCTCTCTTCAATGGGAATTTTTATAAAGATTGCCTAGGTCTTTTGGGTCAGTTTTCATTAATTGAGCCACCTGCTCTGATTCCACTTTCTTGGAGAATCATGACCCCAAATGTGGGGAGGTTGCCACCTGCAACAGTTGGAATTGGTTTGAGGATGCTGCCACATGTCAGTTTTCTCTCCACCCAGTCTCCTCCACCAATTTGACCAGTAAACACTCTTTTAGTAGCTCTCATAAGCTATTGTCTCCTCCTTTATTTATTTATAAATAAAATATTCAGAATTACATTAAATATCTTTGACTCTGCTGAGTCATCAATTACAACTTAGCATAAAATTTAACATATTGTCCTCAAATCATACCAAATAATATAAAATTGTTTTTTTTCAAAATTGGGGCATGTGACAGGTGTAATGTACCATTGTCAAGAACAAAAGTCAGAGGCACCTCACCCCCTATGAACTAGTCAAATGAAAGTCCAACTCGGAAGAAATGACCTAGAAATAATTAGGGTTAGTGATGTACTCATTAACATATATCTTAAAAAAATATAATTGACTCTCGCCTGCAATGCTAAGTGGGAGATCGAGGAATTGAGAAAATCCTCTACTCACCTAAAAAACCCAATAATGAGTGTAAGTCCTTCTTTTTAGGTTAATACGATAGATGGATATCAACCCTAGTGATGAATGAGATTCCTTAGAACCATGTTTCCCCTTAGGGAAGTAACGTCTTGATAAACTTGAGGAGGTCAACATTCCTCAAGAGGAGATGAGTCTACAGTATAATAGGTTGAGGGTAAAAATCCCTCTCCCTCTCTCGATCCTCCTAATCCTAAAAAAAATTATATGGTTCAACATGGTGTTGTTGCTCATGTCTTTGTCACTATATTTGACTTACATATAGCTTTCATTAAAATTTAAATAATTTGTTTTTTGTAAAAATTTGTCTAACACTATCATTGCACCTTTAAAAATAGATTGCACCATTAGCAGTGTTGAAAAGTATAAAGTACCCTGAAAATGGCACTCAATATGTCACATTTATGCACACAATGATCCTTGGTGCACTTAATATATACATACGCACCATCGCCGGTTCCTCCATATATCCAAAAGTGCACCAACTATTTATGATCCCGCAGTCAATACCATGAACAATGCATTTATACTGAAGGTATGCACCACATGAAATGAATATCCATCATAAAATGCACCATACAACCACTTTTATACAACATTTCTCTACATTTTATTATTGTTTCTAATATAAGGAAGCACCATTGATGATGCTTCCCTATGTTATCAAATGCGCCTAATAAATGAACGAGGTATTTAATAACTGCACTTACCAATGTACCTCACATAAATAGAAGCACTATGTACGGAGTGTGTGTACACTCTCAACCACACCAATTAAGTTAAACATTTTGTTAATTTTTTGTAATATAAGCACGCTTGATATATAGACAATGCAAGATAACCATTTCCTTTGTACATCGACTCAAAGTGCATTGATTATTTCCAACCTCACACTCAATTCCATGAACAATGTGTTTATAATGAAGGTATGCACTGCATCAAATGCATATCTTTCATAAAATGCAACACACAATGACATGTGTATGACATTGTTCTATGCTTTACCAACGTGTTTCTAATATCATGAAGCAATGGTACTCGTGCTTCCATATATCATCAAATGCACCATATAAAAAAATGAGATATTCAATAACCCATCTTACCGATGCACCTCACATAAATAGACACACCATGTATGTATGTCCATACACTCAAAACTACACCAATTAGGTAAAAACAATTGCTAAATTATATGTATTAGTGATGTAATTAATATACATATAAGGACTGTACTTGGTGCCTCCATACATCTCAAAGCGCATCAACATATATATCCCCACATGCAAAATCATCAACGATGTATTTTTTTTCACACGTGAGAGTCTGGGCCTTGAACTTACTTTTTGTGTCAAGGCTCAGCCAGAATCGAACATAGGGTTGCTGGGTTACATAGATCCAAACTAACCGGTACACCATGCCCATCGAGACTAGTGTATATCCATCAAACAACACACTACAAGACTATGTATATATGGCATATTTATGTGTTTTACTGGTGCATTTATAATTGTAGGAATTACTAAATCACATCGAGAAACCATGAGTGTTTTTTAATATCCTATTAATTCATCCATGAGTATTGGAACATTTTTAAAATAAGAATGCAGTAGATATGGTACACCCTATTAATTCATAAATGGGGGTGCACCTTGTAAATTCATAGGGCATACTGTATTTCTAGTGTGAGACAAACAACTTGAACACACCATATGAAAATTATAAAAACTGAAAAATAAAAATGAAAAATAAATGGTAAATTTTAATTTTAATATGTTGAAAATGTTATGAGGAAACAAACAAGTTTTACCTATTGTCTTCATGGTAGAAGAAGCATGGTTTCCAAGTATACAAAGGAAAAAGTTATGGAATTTCTTTCCAAAATTTGAAATCCACTTGCAAATCAAAGGGAGAGAGGAATGTGACAACTCAACAACATTGATGATGGTGTTGTCATACATTGAGGTTATGCACTAGCACTTCTATTGCTTGAAGCAATTAAATCACACTACAAATGAAATTATTGATCAGTATTTTTTATTTATTTTACCCTACCCTATTGTGCGAGATAGTATAGCGCATTAGTGCATTTTTACTACTAATGAACATCATAGAATCAATTTAAAAAGGCCTAACCTAATTCATTATTTGGATAGATAACCTATTGCAATTATGACACCCCAATGTACTAGGACATTCATGAAAAGTTTTGAAAAAAAATAGATATTTTATTTCCAATAGTTAGAATTGACATTGTATCTTATATGCATATGCATCAGTGTGTTTCTTGGCACTAAACAACCTAGGTACATATATGTGTGTGTGTGTGTGTGTGTGTCTTCAGAGACATCTAATAAAATTGGAACGATACAAAGAATATTAGCATGAAACCTACACAAGGATGACACACATAAATTGAGAAATGGTCCAATTTTTTTAGCCCTGAGGGGTAGCTCAATTGTTTGTAGTCCAAATCAAAAGAACATTTGATATTGAGGTCAGAGGTTCAATTTTCACGAATCCAACTCTCTGGGTCCTTCAAGGTTAGGCTCCAAAAACTAGATATGATAGGTCGAGGCCCCTTCGGGTGGGACTCCCTAGAATTATTACTATGGATGTAGCGAGCTCTAGCCTCTATTCTTGAGGTTGTGGACCACATTCTCGATGTTGTGGACCATGATCTCATGTCTAGAACAATGGTTTATTCGTACGAACATTTGAAATTGATGCACCATGTATTAGGACACAACAATGTGTATATATCCATTCAACGTAATGTTTAGCTTTAGAATGTTTTTAATTAATATAAAACCTATATTTAGTAAAAAATATTTGATAGGAGCAGGTGCTTTTTACATTGTAATGCGCTGGTGCATTATGACGTGTTAGACATACCAATGACTGATTTCATAAAATAAAAACAAACATATTTCCTCCAACAATGAGTTTTTTTAGCATTCATTGCATGTGATATTTTAGTACACTAGTGTGTCCTTTATGTTGATGCACCGATGCATTATAAAAATTTAAGAACATCAAAAGAAAACCTATATTGAAACCTTTGTTCACCCACATTCACTATAAACCAATAAAGGAAACATTTTGGGGAGACAATTTGTGAAAACATCCACTAAAATTTGGTTTTATTTTCATGTCATGCTCATGATAGTCACTAACATAAAAGTGGTACTCCTTAATCATATATGATGATTTTGGTATAGTATCTCTACTATCAAGATTTAGTTGTGAATGTCAATACAAAAGATGAATGAATATAGACACCTAGTCATAGTGATATTACTTGCTCAATTTATATTTTTGGTAAGAAAATGTGCAATTCCTAGAAAAGTATACCACCGATAAGATTGTGCCTGACTCTACTAAATCGTGAGACTATATAAATTGGGAAATTTTCCATTTGGACTTGTGAGAGTGTTTGACATATCTATAAATATGGTTTTGAAACTTTCCCATGATTTCTAAAATACGTGCATCGTCCTCATGCAAGTCAATCCTCTTAAGGGCCATGTTGAAGAAGAAAATAGGTTCATGGTAACATACTCATATCACCTTCATGATATCAAACAATCCAAGATGGGAGAGTTCCATAGAAAAAATTGTATGGAACAATGTCAGATTTCCACATTTAGGACATCTTCTTCCACGTACAAATATCTTACCTAAAAATAGATAGTTGGGAGTCATTATACATAATATTATTGAAATAAAATCATACATTCTGAGAGGAGGAGGGTCACCTTGTTTTTTCATTTTGAAAAAATATACAAATGTGTCATAATAGAGATGGAATTTAATGTTGTACCAACAATAAAATGTATCATATATTGGGTTTTGTATAATATACCATAGTTTCAATTTATCAAACATGTTAAAGGTCATTTGAACATTGTGATTACTTTCTTCAAATTTCTGAAATATTTCATCTTGCATCATCTCCAAAAACATCTTTACAATCTCATCCTACATGCCTCTAGATAAGCCTCATTGCAAAAAATGATTCCAATCTAGCCTAACACAAGAGTGGTTTCTCAAAATTCTATCACTTTATATCTAATTTCTTGTATAATTCTATATTGGTAGTGTTTCCTACAAATAAGATCCTAACAAATAACTTCATTGTTTTCATTTATATAGACCCCAAATTTAGTGTTCCTCCACAATGTTTTTCTTGAAACATAAAGCTATTTTGACATCATTGTCACAATTTTACTTTTTAAAGTCGTAAATGTGACAACAACAATTGTAATCATCATGTGAATATTTTTAATATAATATTTTATTGTTTTTTCACACAAACATAATGGTTTTGATACATTTTCTGGTATAGTCTCATGTGCATTTATGTGTTTATCATCTTAAAAACGCAAGATCTTTGTTACATGTTTTAATTTTGTGTGAATCTTATCAATCCAATTAGAATTTGATCTTGTGTAATCATTGTTTTTTCTAAACAAATAACTTAATTATGTTACTAAAATGTTATTTGATGGTTTTATCAGAAATTAGGTCCCTAAATTATTCTCTTGTGTTTGCATTCAAACTTTCTAAATAGTTTTCATATGTTTCAAAACCAGTACAACTGCCAATTATTCTTGAAACCTAAAAGAAGGCACTTTCTTGTGGCAGCCGATTTAGATTTTGTCCCTCTATAGTCCAACAAATTTATAAGTTTCATGCTATAAACTTCCAAAGACCATGGCCCCTCATTTCAACTACAATGCAAGTAAAGTATATTAGATTGGTTATAACATAAAAATAAATACTAATCTAGTGAGAAAATGCATCAAAATTATTATTAAGAAAATAAATGAGAAATGGAACTAATTTTCTATTTTGCTTGAGTGTCATAATTGCATTCTCACCAATGAATTGTGGAACAAATATCCTATACTCAATCATAAATGGCCTTCATTGACAAATGGGTGAGTTAGATAATTCAGTAGAATTCTTACAAACTTCGCTTGACTTATTGTATGCTATTGTGAGAGGTGATTTGTTATTACTTGATAAAGGATATCCACTTCAAGTATTCAATGGATATTTTCATGAGACTAGTATTGAAGGATAATGTATAATATGTTGTGAGCAATATTTCATTTAGTGTAATACGTTTACATTAAGCAATAAAGGAGGCAATACATACACTAACATTAAGAAACCTGGTCATACAAGCTTAAATTATACACCTAGATACATATTAAGTTTATCGACGATGCAAAAATATCCAATCACCAGTCTAAATTTGAACCTCCTCCTTTTCTACTATGAGACACCGAGAGGCACAAACTTGTGTTGGAGACATTTACCACCATACACACTCATTTTGGTCAATTTGTCCTAGTTAAACCACTATACTAAGTATTATTGACTTAATTGACATCAGTGGAGAACTAAATGACATCAGCTAGATCACACCCACGCCTACCTTCAGTCAAGGAGGCTAACTTAGCCTTCTCCTACATTTGGGAGGCTAACTGGAGCACTCTGGGGGTGATCTGAGTGTCATTAATGCCCCATATTGCTAACTGATGGTTACAATCACTTAAATAGAGAAATAAAGGTGCCTCCCTTCATTAAATTGATTATTTAATGAACTGGAGTCAACAGGGGCGCCTCCAACCACTTCTAATGTTCAGTTACACTTCAGTTAACCTCATTGGGGTTCATTGGAGTCATTGAAGCACTACCACTTGTTGGTTGGATTGCTATGACATGTGTCTGACCCACTTTCAGTTAGACTCAGTCATTTATTGCACTCTGACTTCAGTTAGGGCTCAGTTGAGTCAATTAGGGTTTTGATCAGTGGTTAACTTGAGTGTTGACTGTGGATTACATTTAGTTAAGCTAGACTCACTCATTCAATCCGAATTGATTTTTCATTCATGCTTGCAGCATGATCATTGTATTGTATTACTCATTCTTTGTGTGAATATACAATGCTGCTACTCATTTTGCAACACAATTACACCATTTTCATGCCTTATTGTTATTAATCTTTGATGAGACTTGTGTTTAGTGCCTAGATTACTGTGACATATTAATATGGTATCAGAGCTCACGGTGGGATGAAGCTCAATCTCTCAAAAACAAACTTTTTGACATATTTTTGCATGAAAATTGTGCAATAGCTCAAAATCCAACATTGCACCAAAAGCCAAGGCTTACCACTTAATACCCCAAGTAATGAACTTGTTGATCAAGCTTGCTTGATTGATTATGCTGGGTGTGATGAAATCCTAAAATGTGCAGGCTATCCAACCTTACATTTCCCTTTCTGTTGTGATTTTTCAGGTTTTCTACAAGTGAAGCATTCACTCCAGCAGATTTAGATGGCCTCCTCATTAGATCTTTTGACTTCGTTCAATTTCCACTCATGGAAAGGAGACATGGAGATCCAGCTACACTCCAGAGGACTCTATAGAGTCACCATGGACACTGAAGAAGAGCATGGTTCTGCAATAGACAAATCAAGATTCTTGAACAAGAAGGATGAAGCATTTGAATTCTTGTGCCTCTCTATTTCCCGGGATCTTCTTTTCCATCTTTCGGGATTGAAGACTCCAAAGGAAATTTGGGACAAATTGGAAACCATGTATGGAAAGCAGGATGATTTGAGAGTTTATCAAATTGAAAATGAATTGATGTCTCTCCATACTTCCAATTTTGAGACCTTGAATGGCATTTTCACAAAGTTCAAGCACATTATCTTACTGTTGAAGCAATGAAAAGTGGAGAAGGAGGATGATCAGCTCATCCTCACCCTACTCTCCAAACTTGGAGATGATTATTTAGTTTTTGTCTCTACATTCCGTGTGGAGAATATCACAACCCCTAGATGTAAGATGCCTACACTCAATTCCTCCATTGAGTCCCTAACAAGTGAACATGATAAGCTTGTCCAGGTGGAGATCATCAAATCCTCCCATGATCAAGCCCTCCATGTCTCAAGGCCCAAATATCTGAAGGGTAAAGGAAAGCAGCAGAAGAACCCAAAAACTAAATTCGATGCTCCTAAGCCTAAAGTTGAAAACCAGCAGCATGATGAGTCTTCTGGCTCAAAGAAGAACAAAGGAAAGGGGCATCATGGAAAGGAAAAATTCAAGTGTTCATACTGCGGGAAGGGCTTCCATCCTAAACATGTCTACATGAAGAAGAAGCTTGATGAAGCTACCTCTCTCCTTGAGAGAAATCACATCAATCTTCCAGAAATCTTTCGGAGGAGAGATCAGCAAGATGAGGAACCACAACATGAAAGAGGTCATGCCCTCATGGCAAGCACTTCGATGTCCAAAGCTCTCTTGATTGATTCTGGAGCTTCAAACCACATGATGGATGAAAAATACTCCTTCTCATCCTTGGAGACTGGCAAATCCATCCCCTTCCACA
Organism: Pseudotsuga menziesii; assembly: GCA_001517045.1. Lineage (NCBI taxonomy): Eukaryota > Viridiplantae > Streptophyta > Pinopsida > Pinales > Pinaceae > Pseudotsuga > Pseudotsuga menziesii. The sequence continues at coordinate 155,767 of LPNX010557563.1, forward strand.
TGGAAGATGACTCCACCATCATTTTAGAAGGACAAGGTACCGTTGATCTTGAGAATGTCTATTTTTCAAATGTTTTATATCTACCGTCTCTGGCATCAAATCTCCTTAGTGTCTATCAGATGACACATATAGGAGTGCCTAAGAGAGTATATTTCAGCTTGAATGATGTTGAGATAATGGAACTTGCATCTGGGAAACTCATTGCTAAAGGCCTTGCAAACCATCATGCAAAATCCTATGAGTTCTCCCACTTTGTGATGGATGCAAATCCCACCGCTCTGCTAACTCATGGAAATGAAGTTAGTAGGTTGTCGAATGAAAGGTTTGGCCATCTAAATTTCAAATATTTGAAGCAATTATAGAAAAACTCCATGGTTGAAGGCCTCCCAATCATCAAGGCAACCACTGGTATTTGCAAGGGCTGTGTGGTTGGAAAACACCCTAAGCACAAGTTCGATCGGGGGAAGGCAAACCGAGCTACATGCATCATGGGGCTGATACATTCTGGTATTAGTGATCCAATTCCTATCACATACATGAATTGAGCAAGGTATATTCTGGATTTTATTGATGATTTTTCAAGGTACACATGGGTCTTCTTTCTCAAAAAGAAGTCTAAAGTATGTGAAAAATTCTCTGAATTGAAGGCCTTGATCGAGAATGCCTCTGGGATTAAGATCAAGATATTGAGATATGATAATGATAGGGAGTATGTCTGTAATGAGTTGCTGCACATATGCTCCCAAAGTGGCATTCAGGTCCAACATTCAATTCCCTACACTCCCCAGCAGAACAGTGTAGCGGAAAGGAAGAATCGATCTCTCAAGGGGATGACCACCTGTATGTTGGAATCAAAGAAGTTGGTTGCAAATTTGTGGGATGAAGAAATGCATGTTGCAGAATACATTCAGAACAAAGTTCCACACTCATCCATGAAATTTAAGACCCCTTTTGAAGCATACTTCGGACACAAGCTGAATGTGTCGAACCTGCAGGTGTTTGGGTCCACTACATGGGCCCGAATTCCACTTGATAAAAGAAGGGATTTGCAACCGTAAAGAATAGAATGTATGTTTATTGGGTATCCTGATGATTCAAAAGGTTTCAATATTTTGGATATCAAAACAAAACAGATCATCATCGAGAGAAGTGTCAAGTTCGATGAGCCTCTTCAAGAGGTGGAACTAGTGAAGGAGAAAACTACTGAATTTCTTTCCTATTCTACTGAATATTTGGATGATGAAATTGGGGGTGATGACCCTGATTTGGATCCTCTGATTTCTGATATCAATGTACAGCAAAAATCAGATGTTGAATTAGAACCTGAAGTACAAAATCATCTTCCCACATGGGCCCGACAAACACTCTCCTCCGCAGGAGATAACATTGGAAATCTGGATGATCCAAGGAGAACCCAATCTAATTTACAAAGAGAAGGTATTGCACTCTCTTGTCATGATAATTTGCTATCCAAAAATTATTATTTGATGATTATTTCAGACCCAAAATCCTACTACCATGCTCGTAAGGATCCGAGATGGAAAGTTGCCATGGATGAAGAGATGAATTCTCTTCAGAAAAACACTACTTGGGAGCTAGTTTCTCTTCCTCTGGGAAGGAAATTGGTTCAATGCAAGTGGGTGTTTCGGACCAAGGTTGGTGTTGATGGAAGCACCTGAAAATATAAGGAAATACTGGTGGTAAAAGGTTTCTCTCAGGTCCAAGGTGTGGACTACCATGATACCTTTGCACCAATTGCAAAAATGGACTCCATCCGCCTTGTTTTGGCAATTTCAACATCTAAGCACTAGGAAGTGCATCATATGGATGATAAGTCAGACTTTTTGCATGGAGATCTTCATGAGGAGATATACATGAAGCATCCTGAGGGGTACATATCTGATCCATCTTTGTTTTGCAAGCTAAAGAAGTCACTATACGGGTTAAAACAGGCCCCAAGAGAGTGGTATTCTAAGATGGATGTCTTCTTTCTCTCGAAAAACTTCCAAAGGTGTAGATCAGATCCAAATGTGTATATACAGCAGTCTGATGGTCATTTTATTATTATTGTTTTATATTTTGATGACTTACTAATCACAGGTAGCATAGTTGCTTCCATTTCAGCCATCAAAACTGCTCTCCACAATGCACTTGAAATGAGTGATTTGGGGCTCGAAATTGAGCAAAATTATGATGGGATAATGGTCACTCAGTCCAAATACATATCAGACCTGTTATTCAAGTTTAAAATGGCTGAATGTAGGCCTGCACCATTCCCTTTCCTTTCAGGGATCAGCCTTCAAGAAAGAAAAATCACACCTCCCATGGACTGCACTATTTATCGACAGCTGATTGGTAGCTTGTTGTACTTGACACATTCTAGGCCTGATATTTGTTATGATGTGAATTCTGTATCAAGATACATGCAGCAGCCCCATGATATTCATTGGAAGGCATCCAAGAGGATCCTCTAGTATATTCAGGGAACCAGCACCTCCAGCATTCACTATGCTGCATACTCCGAGCTAGAGCTGGTTGGAAACACAGATTCCGATTAAGCAGGTGATTATATTGATTGGAAGTCTACTTTCAGATATGTATTCATGTTTGGTGGTGGCCCCATTTTCTATTCTAGCAAAAAGCAAGCTGACATAGCATTATCTTCAGCAGAGGTCGAGTATCGAGGAGTGGTGAATGTTTGCATCCAAGCAATTCGGTTGCAAGGAATTCTTTTGGAGTTTGATCTTGGTAGTACTTTGTCCACTGTCCTCTTTTGTGACAATCAAAGTGCTATTAAGATATCCACAGATCTAGTTACCAAGCAGAGGACCAAGCATGTAGAGATCCACATGCACTATATTAGGGAGCTAGTGCATGATAGGACCATCATTTTTCAATACTGCCCGACTGATGAGCATATTACAGAAATCTTCACCAAGAGATTTTCAGAAAAGAAGTTCACTTACCTCTATTCACTGTTGGGGGTGAGTCCATCAAGGTGATCAGACTACTTTCAATGTTCAGCTTGAGGGGGGGAGTTTCCCACTGGGTTTTCCCTCTTTTACTCACTTAGTTTGTTTTTTAGCATTGTTTCAGTTTCAGTATTGTATAGGGTGACCTATGGCCTTAGTTGTCGGGGCCCTAGCATTTTTATGCATTATGTTTTCTACTCCTCCTGAGTATAGCTTAAGGGGGGGTGTTGGAGACATTTACCACCATACACACTCATTTTGGTCAAGTTGGCCTAGTTAAACCACTATCCTAAGTATTATTGACTTAATTGACATCAGTGGAGCACTAAATGACATCAGCTAGATCACACCCACGCCTACCTTCATTCAAGGAGGCTAACTCAGCCTTCTTATACATTCAGGGAGGCTAATTGGAGCACTCCGGGGGTGATCTGAGTGTCATTAATGCCCCATATTGATAACCGATGGTTAAAATCAGTTAAACAGAGCAATGAAGGTGCCTCCCTTCATTAAATTGATTATTTAATTATTATTTAATGAACTGGAGTCAACAGGGGCGCCTCCAACCACTTTTGATGTTCAGTTACACTTCAGTTAACCTCATCGGGGTTCATTGGAGTCATTGAAGCGCTACCACTTGTTGGTTGGATTGATGTGACATGTGTCTGACCTACTTTTAGTTAGACTCATTCATTTATTGCACTTCAACTTCAGTTAGGGCTCAGTTGAGTCAATTAGGGTTTTGATCAGTGGTTAACTTTAGTGTTAACTGTGGCTTACATTCAATTAAGCTAGACTCACTCATTCAATTCGAATGACCTCCTTGGGAATTCAAATTGCTTTGTCATTCATGCTTGCAACATGGTCATTGTATTGTATTACTCATTCTTTGTGTGAATATACAGTGCTGCTACTCATTTTGCAGCACAGTTACACCATTTTCATGCGTTATTGTTATTAATCTTTGATGAGACTTGTGTTTAGTCCCTAGATTACTATGACATATTAATAACTTCGATAACAATAAAGTTATTATTTAGTTGACTTGTTATGTTTTCATTGGTTATCACTTCCATAACCTCATAATCCCATCAAATTTCCTAATTTCCTTGAGAAGGATGAGTAAGATGTTATCAATTTTATGTGGACCATGATTTGTCAATATTAGAGACTCTATGATTTTGCATAAGGAGGGGAGATTCATACATGGGTGATTGTTAGAGAGGTTGCGAAAATCCTAGGAGGATTAGTGCACTTGAAAACCTTTATCTTACCCCCAACCATCTTGCCAATTTTGGGCAGTGTTGGAGAAATGGGTGCTACAATAAGCTTCAAAGTCACTAGTAGGAGGACATGGGGAGGATCTATAGGGTGAATTACAATATAGGTTGAGGATGTCGAGGGAAAATCAATATTGGAAGTTGTAAGGTACTATACATAGGTATCCCAAGGGTGAGTACCATAATGATCAATGTAGTAATGACTAGTCTCAATTACACTTAGTTGGGGGGGGATGGGTTATTTGCAATGGAATCTTGTCCATGGAGAGATGTTGTGCCTAATGGGTGACAAAGAAAAGGTAGGTGATGGTGGCATGCCTAACAGAGGAGAAAAGGTTAAAGGTGTCTCATATGTGAATACGATGGTGTAGATAGGTAAAAAACGTGTGGGTGGTGGTTGGTGTGGATCATTAGGGAATGCCCCGGTAATGATGAATCTATGTGGATAGAAGGACTTGTCTTAGTGTAATATTTAGTTGGTTCACTAATGCCAAGGGTGGATAAAACAATGTTTAAGTTCATGATTGGATAGATCTTCTAGTATGAAATTTGATTGATCTTTCTATGATTCTTAAATGTCTTCCTATAAAAATGTAATTGGGCCTTCCAAAATACTTAATGCTAGGTGATGAAGTCCCTTGAATATTACTAGTCAAGGTATCATAGATAAATTATAGTGAAGGGATTCGAGGGAATACCCCAATTTACAACAACTATTTGTCTTAGGTATAATCACAATCCACAAAATTCACATTATTGATAATCCTAGATTTTGGAGACTAAGATAACTTCCTCAAGTGTGGATAAGAGATGACTTGAATAGTCATGGATCGTAGGAAAACAATATTTGGATGGATAAAAAAAACTTAGAAAAACATCAGACCTATGATTTAGCATCCTAGGGAACCACATTATATTCTTACCTTTGCTTTTGCATACTTGATATAGAACGATTTCAAGGTCTCTAGAAAAACAACTATGTTTATAATGATCAGAAATAATTAAGGGGAATTATTTGGATTTCTATCCTAAAAATCATAACTTAGACTATTATTTATTGCATCAAGAAACACTTCTACATCTCAATATGGGGGAGATGTTGTCACATTATGTGATGCAGGAGCATCCAACTCGAAGTTCACTAACTGATTAATCATCTTAGCATCTAGCTCTAAGTTCATTGACTCATAAGTCAACTTGCCTTGTAATCAAGTTATATATGGATAGGGTTTCATGACAAGTAGATAGAATTAGTTTTAAATTTGTAATAAGTGGCAATTTTTCCTTTGTTCTCCTTGATCCCTGCATGGATTTCTCAAGGATTGAACTTTGTCGATAGGGTTTTCTTTTATTAGGTTCTCGGGTCCAACTCAGTCGAATCTGATAGGTTTTCTGAGTGTTATAAATTAATTTGAGTGTAATAGTTCTAGACATATTGTTGATGTATTTGTAACTTCGGAATGTATTCATCTATGTATCTTATGTATTGTAACCCAATGTTTATTCCGGGATGTATCTATAATGTAATTGAGTCATATTGTCATGCCTCGATGTTTCGATCGGGAGGATCAATTATGTAAACAATTCATGTCAAGTCATAGTGGGTAACCCTCCAATTTTCTAAGGGTTAAAGTCCCCATAGTTCTGGCGCACTAGGGTTATTAGACTCTCCTAGTAGAGGTCGGCCCTGGTATGGTTTTAGTCATGTCGGGATTAGTATAAATAGAGAACTGGAGTCTCTATTTATCACACAAGTCATCCACACTCAAATGTAGCGCATAGTTGAGGAAGGAGAAGACACTGGGGATAGACAAGAAGACGATTACTGTTGTTGGGAGATCACTTACTATTTTGGGGATTTTACTGTTTTGGTGCCGATTCTATCTCTGAGGAAGTTGCGGAGTTTTCTCCATTTATGGTTTCCCCAAGGAAAAACACTGTGTTCATTGTCTCTTGTGTTTGATTGATGTAATTGTTATTATCTCAGTTAAAGATCCTAATAATGATAGCTTAATGTTGAAAAACTAACATGGTATCAGAGATAACCAGAGAAGAAGACACTGTGCAGCTGTGGGAACTAGGGATTCCTAGTTTGTGGATCTTCCTCCATAGATTTTCAGCAAAAGTAAGGTGGAATAACTCTCCTCCTTAGGGCACATCTTTCTATCGAAGCATAATTTAATTCTGAGGTTTTTCAGTTTTCGACCTGTCACTACTGCCGAAAATTAGGGCTTTTCACAGAAAAGGAATTTTCACTGAGCCCAGGCCTGGATTGATCTCCTCCCCAAAATTGAAGTTAGGGACAAATTTCAAAGCATTTGGTTTGACAGAACTTCGGAAAAGCAAAACCCTAATTTGCTCCTGAACCAGCTCTGCAAGATTTCAGCTCAAGTTTTAGATCCGACATCTTGAACCTGGTAAGATCTAAAATCTTTTGTATTTCCATTTGAGGTTCTCAGATAAGATGTCTCATCATACCAAGCTTGATGAAAAGCTTGAGGGAGCTGATAAATTCCAAGCCTGGAAGTATAGGATCTCCATGGTCCTAAAAGAGAATGAATTAGACTCCTACATCCATGAGGAGGTTAAAGTTCCAGAGGGATATGAGGAAAAGGCCTTACATAAGAAGAAGATGGTTATGGCAAAGATGATAATTGTTGATTCTATCAAGGATCACCTTATCCCACGGGTGTTTTCTCTCAAGACACCTAAAGCTATGTTTGATTCCCTAACCAAGTTGTTTGAATGGAAGAACATAAAACGGAAGATGACTCTGAGGAATCAACTAAAGAATATGAAGATTCAGAATGCAGAGACAATCCAGTCCTACTTCACAAGGGTTTCTCAAATCAAGGAACAATTAGAAGCTGTTGATGAAGAAGTGGAAAATGCAAAGATTGTGATGACTACTTTGAATGTCCTTCCTAGGTCATGGGATTCTTTCATCCAAGGAATCTGTGCAAGAAATAAGTTAGTCAAGTTCAGTAGACTATGGGAAGAATGCTCTCAAGAAGAAGCTCAGATAGCAACCCAAGAACAGAAGATGGGAAGTGAAGATCAAGCCCTCACAGTTCACTCCAAGAAGGGAAGAAGAAATCCTCATTACTCCAAAGGTAAGAACTCTCATTCTAAAGATAACAATAGAAAGGACCTATCTAGATTGAGATGTTATACATGTGATGAAAAAGGACACTTTGAAAAAGACTGTCCTAAGAGCAAGAACCACTCTCATAAGAAGAAGGGGAACAAAAGAAGACACCATGCTCATGCTGCAGAGGATGATGAACAATCCAGGAAGAGATACAGATATGAAAGTGAAGATTCTTCAAGCGAGGATGAATATGTTTCGATTTCTGCTCTCACATGTAACATTACTCATGGAAGTGATGATTGGCTTATAGACAGTGGGGCTTCCAAACATATGACTGGATTCAAGAAATCCTTTGTAAGACTATCAGAACATGAATCACCTCACAAGGTGAAACTAGGAGATGACTACCAATATCCAATAAAAGGTAGTGGGGAATCTTCATATAAACTAGACTCTGGTAAGTCTCTAACAATGAAGGAAGTATTGTTTGTACCAGGACTCAAGAAGAACCTTCTCTCCATATCAGCATTGGATGCAAAAGGAATACAGGTTGCATTCATAGATGGTCAAGTCATTATGTGGCCTAGAGGAAAGACTATCGATGATGCAGTAGTAATTGCAGAACAAGAAGGAGGATTGTACAAATTGAAGGGTCATCTAGAACAAGAAACGGTCTATGATACAGTAGAGCCAAGTGAACTTTGGCATAGAATTCTTGCACATGTGCATTACAGAGCACTACCTATTGCAAGCAAAGCTGTTGAAGGTCTTCCAGAAATCCAAGCAAAACATGATGGGGTCTACAAAGGATGTGCGAAGGGAAAGAACACAAAGAAGACATTTCCAAGTAGCAAAAGCAAAGCAAAAGGAATCTTGGAAATCATCCACTCTGATGTATGCGGTCTTATGTCATCAAGCTCACTAAGCAGGTATGCATATTATGTTTCTTTTATTGATGATTTTTCCAGGAAGACATGGGTTTACTTCATGAAGAACAAAGACGAAGTATTCAACAAATTCAAGGAATTCAAAGCCTTGATCGAGAACCATATTGAAAAGAAGATCAAGAATTTTTTATCAGACAATGGCAGAGAATTCACTTCAAATGAATTCAAGAGGTTGTGCAAAGACTCAGGGATTAAGAGGGAGTTGTCCACTCCTTATAATCCACAACAGAATGGGGTTGTGGAAAGGAAGAATAGAACTATCATGGAAGCTGCAAGAGAAATGCTTCATGATCAAGATATTCCTATGCATCTTTGGGCTGAAGTTTCCAGAACAGCGGTGTATGTACAGAACTGTACTCCACATAGAGTACTTGAGAAAAAGACTCCTAAAGAAGTCTTCTCCAGCAAGAAACTAGAAGTCAGCCATCTCAGAATATTCGGCTGTCCTGTGTACATACACATCCCAAAGGAGAAAAGGACAAAATTAGATCCTTCAGGAAAGAAGGGTATATTTGTGGGATACTCTGAAAGCTCAAAGGCCTACAGAATCTATTTCCTAGGATACAAGAAGATTGACATCAGCAGGGATGTGACATTTGATGAAGACATAGCTTACAACAAATCCAGAAAGATACCTGCTGAAGAACCTGAAGAAGTAGAAGCAGAAGCACCCAAAATTCATGATACAACCATGAATGAAGAAACTCAAGAAGAAGATCAAGATTTGAAGAACCACAAAGACCTATAGATCCACCTCTGGAGAAGAATCCTCATAAGAGGAAACCTGCTTGGGTACGAGAACTTATACAAGGTGCGAAAATATATGGGGCTCCAGAAAAGAATCACAGAGAAAGAACGAGGACCAGATCCTGCTCCGGGTACGTAGCTTTACTATGTGATTTCATTAATAAAGAACTTTCCAGTTATGAAGAAGCAGTAGAACAAAAAGAATGGAAGGATGCTATGATCGAATAATATCAATCGATCATGAAGAATGATGTTTGGGATGTTGTCCCAAGACCAGAAGGGAAGTCAATTGTAACTTCCAAATGGATCTACAAGATCAAGCATGTTGCAGACGGTAGCATTGAAAAGTATAAAGCAAGATTTGTGGCTCGGGGTTTCTCTCAGAAAGAAGGAATAGACTATGAAGAAACATTTGCACCTGTAGCCAGATACACTTCCATCAGATCAGTACTTGCTCTGGCTGCGGTGATGAAATGGAAGATACACCAGATGGATGTCAAGACTGCTTTCTTGAATGGTGTAGTGGAAGAGGAAGTATATGTAGAACAACCACTCGGTTTTGAGACACATGACAGAGAGTATTATGTATGTAGATTGAAGAAAGCCCTGTACGATTTGAAAAAGGCACCCAGGACCCGGTACAGAAGAATTGACAGCTTTCTATCCAGTTTGGTCTTTACCAAGAGTAAAGCAGATTCCAACCTTTACTACAAGGTTGAAGATGGCAACCCAATGATGCTTCTACTATATGTAGATGATCTATTTGTGATAGGTACAGATGGGTTGATTGTTGATACGAAGAGAAAGCTTACTACTGAGTTCGAGATGAAGGACTTGGGTATGATGCATTACTTTCTAGGTATGGAGGTGTGGCAGAGTATGGATGGAATCTTCCTTGGACAAGGGAAGTATGCAGTAGAGATCCTGAAGAGGTTTGGGATGATGGACTACAAGACTATGGCCACACCTATGGCATCAAACCTGAAGCTATTGAGTGATGCTTCATCAGAGATGGTTGATGCTACGATGTATCGTCAAATGATTGGGTCATTGATGTACCTGATGAACATGAGACCAAACATTTGCTTTACTGTGAACACCTTGAGCCAGTTCTTGACAGATCTAATAAATGTTCACTTGATTGCTGCAAAGCATATTCTGAGGTACCTGAAGGTTACAGTTGATTATGGGCTCAAGTACGATGTGAATCAAAATGTTAACCTGGAGGGTTATGTTGATTCAGATTGGGCAGGTAGTTCCATAGATAGGAAGACCACTTCAGGATGTTGCTTCAGTATGGGATCAGGTGTGATCTCTTGGTTTAGCAGGAAGCAATCCTTTGTGGCACTAAGTATCGCTGAAGCAGAGTATGTTGCAGCTTGTTCAACTAGTTGTGAGGCAGTATGGCTGCAGAAGCTACTGTCTGATTTATTTGATCTCCAGTTGGATGCTACTTGTATACATTGTGACAACCAGAGTTGCATGAAGTTGTCAGAGAATCCAGTATTCCATGACAAGTCCAACCATATCGAGATCAAGTATCACTATATCAGGGATATGGTGCAGAAGGGAGCGGTGAATCTCCAGTATGTTGCGATGGAGGAACAGATAGCTGATGTATTGATGAAGCCATTGGCTAGAGTGAAGTTCGAGTACTTTAGGGAGAAGCTTGGTGTTCTCCAGATCGAGGTTTCCTCCAAGGGAAAGTGATGAGTCCCATAGCCATTCTGACATGGTGAGAGGATTGGTTCCTTCCATGATGGATATGAGTGCTAAGATCCATATCCATTCTGACGAGCAGGTTAGATGTAAGGGATGAGGCATTCTATCATGGTGAGAGGATTGGTTCCTTCCATGACAGATATGAGTGCTAAGCCATTCTGATATGATTGTAGGATTGGTTCCTACATGATCAGATATAAGGGCTATTGACATTTTAGGAATGGAGCTGCCTAGTGAGGTACCAGAAAAACTCAGTTTAGGACTGAGGGACGTTCTAATATGACCATGAGATGTGTTCTCACATGATCAAATATGAGTGCATGGCCATTCTGATGTGATAGAGGGATGTGTTCCCACTTGATCAAATGTAAGGGCTAAAGCCATTCTATCATGGCTAAAGGATTAGGTTCCTCCCATGTCAGATATGAGTGCTAAGCCATTCTGACTTAGTGTCAGATATAAGGGCTACCGCCATTCTTTGAATGGAGCTACCTAGTGAGGTACCAAGGATCCTCAGTCTAGGACTAAGAGCCATTTTGATGTGACTGAGGGATGTGTTCCCACATGATCAGATGTAAGTGCAGTGGCCTTTCCATAGATGATATTAGTTTGGGTTCCTATCATGCCGGTGGTTGTAAGTGTTGAGCCTTTTCACAGATGATAGTAGTTTGGGTTCCTATCATGCTAGTGATTGTAAGTGTTGTGCCTTTTCACAAATGGTAGTAGTTTGAGTTCCTACCATGCTGGTGATTGTAAGTGCTGAGCCTTTCTGAAAATGGTAGTAGTTTGAGTTCCTACCATGCTGGTGGATGTGAGTGTTGTGCCTTTCCACAGATGATAGTAGTTCGGGTTCCTATCATGCTGGTGGTTGTAAGTGTTGAGCCATTTCACAAATGATAGTAGTTTAAGTTCCTATCATGCTGGTGAATGTGAGTGCTAGGCCTTTCTGATATGATTATAGGATTGGTTCCTACATGATCAGATGTGAGTGTTGGGCATGCCTTTCTGACGAGTAGGTCAGATGTAAGTGTTGGGCGGGCCATTCTGACTTAGTTTCAGATATAAGCGCTGAAGAAAGACCTACATGGAGGCTAGGCCTACAACCAACATGAAAAAGGGTTGGCTCTGTAGAACTTCTTGTGATGAGAAGAATCATGAGATAGCAGTCATGATGATGATTGCCAGTGATGATCCAGATCAAGTGATGATCCAGATCTAGTGATGATGATCCAGCAGTGATGATCCAGATTGAGTGATGATCCAGATCCAGTGATGTTGCCCAGTGATGATCCAGATCCAATGATGATGACCAGTGATGATCCAGATCGAGTGATGATCCAGATCGAGTGATGATCCAGATCCAGTGATGATGTCCCATGATGATCCAGATCGAGAGATGATCCAGATTCAAATATTGGTGATGACTTGAAGATGAAGATGACTTGAAGACTTAGAAGACTTGAGATGCAGATGACGAGATGATCCAGTTGATGCAGAGAAGAAGACCAATGCTAAAATTGTGTCGAAAGAATACCTTCCTAGTTAAGAGGGAGTGTTGATGTATTTGTAACTTCGGAATGTATTCATCTATGTATCTTATGTATTGTAACCTGATGTTTATTCTGGGATGTATCTATAATGTAATTCAGTCATATTGTCATGCCTCGATGTTCCGATTGGGAGGATCAATTATGTAAACAAGTCATGTCAATTCATAGTGGGTAACCCTCCGATTGTCTAATGGTTAAAGTCCCCGTAGTTTCGGGGCACTAGGGTTATTAGACTCTCCTAGTAGAGGTCGGCCCTGGTAGGGTTTTAGTCATGTCGGGATTAGTATAAATAGAGAACTGGAGTCTCTATTTATCACACAAGTCATCCACACTCAAGTGTAGCGCATAGTTGAGGAAGGAGAAGACACTGGGGCTAGACAAGAAGAAGATTACTGCTGTTGGGAGATCACTTACTGTTTTGGGGATTTTACTGTTTTGGTGCTGATTCTATCTCTGAGGAAGTTGCGGGGTTTTCTCCATTTATGGTTTCCCCGAGGAAAAACACTGTGTTCATTGTCTCTTGTGTTTGATTGTTGTACTTGTTATTCTCTCAGTTAAAGATCCTAATAATGCTAGCTTAGTGTTTAAAAACTAACAAATATAGAAGGAGTGAAAGATGTGAGAATAAAGTGTGTGCACAGAAGGAGTGAATAAGTAGTTGAATTCTCTGTGTTTGAAATTCCGATCAAGTTGAATAAAGAACAGAGGATTACATTCTGTGTGTCTTTTGATGGATTCTTTTATATAAATCTGTAGAGATATGAATTCATCCTGCATTCACTCCATATAATTCTGTGTATAAATTATTTACTTTCTGAATTGTAGAGTAATTGATCCTTTCAATGATCAATTTGGAGAGCTACGAAGAAAGATCTCAGAGAAGATCGAATGATGAAGAAATATCATGATGGAAATCAACGATTACAATCGGTTCTGCATCTAGAGACAGATCAGTGACCGAGATCTAATCCAGAAGAATCGACGTTGTAGAAGACTTGGAAATTACGGAAATTGAAAACATCGAAATTGCGAGAACTCAATTTTTGATAAGTCAAGTTCCACAAACCGCATGCGGGATAGGCCGTTACGGCCACACTTAGTTGTGGAAGTTCAAAATTAGAAATAATAAAAGTTGTATAGCTGCATCCCGCAGTCTGCAAGTTTGCGGAAAAGGGGTGTTGTGGGAAAGGAATTACGAGAAATGTCTTGCGGAACTTCATTTCCAGAAAAGTTGAGTTGCGGAAAGGTGGATATTGTGGAAAAGGAGTTACGCGAGACATCTTGCGGGATGACGAAATTGCGGAGAACCTGAGTTAAATGTCAGAAAGAAGATTCAATTAGGGATTCAGCCTGTAAGTTTAATTCTTGGGTCTAGTTGGTCCTTGAGGCCATTAGTTTTGGTATCAGAGCAGGACAAAGATTCTGCATAGTAGCTCAGTTGATCAGTTGAGTCTGTGAAGAAATATGCTGCCAAGAAGGGGATGCATACATGGATTTCCTGTAGGACGTGGTCAAGGAAGACAACCTGCTAAAACAGAAATGGAAAGAAACATGAGAATGCTGGAAGAAAGGTTAGAATCTATGGAAAGAAAGAACCATTGAGACAATTCAGATGACAGTGATGAAGAGGTTGAATCTGAATCCTCTGAGGAAGAAGAACAAGATCCTTATGAAGTTAAAATCTTGAATATCTTGATGAAAACCAGTGGCACACCAAGAATAGAAGTACCTATGTATTCAGGTAACTTAAATGTTGAAGAAATTATGGATTGGATTAATGCTTTGAATAAATACTTTTATTTTGAAGAGATAGAAGACAAGAAGAAAGTAAGATATGCAGCTACTAAATTGAAGGGACATACAGTTATCTTGTGGGATGAGCTCCAAATCCATCAAGAAAGAAGAGGTAAGAAAAAAATTAACTCTTGGGATAAGATGTTGTATAAGATTAAAATTCAATTTATGCCTAAGGATTATCAGTTAAATCTTCTTACACAATTACAAAACCTTAGACAGAAGGCTATGACAGTAAAGGAATATACATAAGAGTTTTTTAGACTGAATATTAGATTTGGACACACAGAGGGAGGTCTAGAAAGAGTAGCTAGGTATATCAATGGGTTGAGATTTGATATATAGGATGAACTTAGTCTGTTAAATTTGAAAACTGTAGAAGATGCATATCAAGTATCTTTAAAGGTAGAAGAAAAATTGCTAAGAAAGCAAAACCAGAGGAAAAGAGGAAAGAACATGGTAAGAGGCAAAGATGTTCGAAATAGAGGAGGTATAACTTCTAAAGATGAAGCTAAAAGTTCTAGCAGTAGCAATCAATCATTCTAGAGAGGAGGATTCAGAGGAGGTAGAGGAAGAGGTAGAAATAGAGAAGTAAGATGTTATACTTATGGAGAGATTGGACATATGTCTTGGGATTGTCTAAGAAATAAATCTACAGGTCAAAGAAATGGGAATGTCACAGAGTCTCGGGAAGAATCAAAAGAGATGGTAGAGAATTTGGGATTGAAGAGGATAAAGCATCCCACTCCTTACAAAGTGTCCTAGTTACAGAAAGGACATCATCTCTTAGTGAATAAGCAATGTAATGTGGAGTTCCAGATTGGTACTTAAAAGGATGAAATATTGTGTGACATAATGCCTATGTATGTGTGCCATATACTCTTAGGGAGTCCATGGAAGTATGACAAGAAATTTTTTCATAATGGGAGGAAGAATACTTATTCTCTGGAGAAAGATGGGAAGATACATACCTTGTCACCCTTGGAAGATGAAGAAGTTCAAGGAAGTTCAAGATCAAGCATTATGTTGTTGTCTGGAAAAGAACTGTTGTAAGAAGTTCAGAAAGAAAAGGATCTACATTTTACTCTTATTGGTAAGCCAAAGGTAATTTTAACTTCTACAGATTTAGATGATTTTCCAGATGAAGTTAAAACTTTGCTTGATGAGTATGCGGAAATTATTGTGGATAAATTTCCAAATGAATTACCTCCTATAAGAAGTATTAGTCATCACATTGACTTAATACCTGGTGCAAGTTTTCCTAACAAAGCACCATACAGATTAACCCCTCTAGAAAATGAAGAAATCAAACAGCAAGTACAGGAGCTATTGGAGAAGGGATTTGTGAAAGAGAGCTTGAGTCCTTGTGTCGTACCCAATGTGCTAAGTCCAAAGAAAGATGGTGGGTGGAGAATGTGTACTGACTCCAGGTAAATCAACAAGATCACCATCAAGTATAGATTTCCTTTACACAGAATTGATGATCTGATGGACTGTTTAAGTGGTTCAAAATATTTTTCCAAAATAGATTTGAAAAGTGGATATCATCATATTAGAATAAGGGAAGGGGATGAATGGAAAAAAACACTTAAAACTAATGATGGTCTACTTGAGTGGTTAGTGATGCCATTTGGGCTTACAAATGCACCCAGTAGTTTCATGAGTTTGATGAATGAGGTTCTGAAAGAATTTACTGGAAAAATTGTGATAGTATATCTAGATGACATGCTGATTTTTAGTTAGAATAGAGAAGAGTATTTAAGGCACCTTAAGTTGGTGTTGAGGACTTTATAGAAGGAGAAGTTGTTGTTAAATTTGAAGAAGTGTAGCTTCCTGAAAAAATAATTGGTATACTTGGGGTTCGTGGTTTCAGAAGAAGGAATGAAAATGGATTCTGATAAAGTGCAAGCAATTTTAAATTCACCAGTTCCAAGGAATGCTTATGAGGTAAGAATATTTCATGGACTTGCTAGTTTCTATAGGAAGTTCATTAAGAATTTTAGTTAGATTTGTGCACCTTTAATAGATACTTTCAAAGGAAGTAAACATCATTTCCAATGGACCGAAGCAGCTGATAGAAATTTTAAATTATTGAAGAAGAAAACAACTGAGAAGCCTATTTCCTATTTTGGCTTTGCCCAGTTTTGATGAATTGTTTAAAGTGGAGACATATTCCAGTGGAACAACAGTGGGAGCAGTTTTAAGTCAAGAATAGAGACCAGTGGCATATTTCCGTGAAAAGTTGAATGAAGCTAAACAAAAGTACTCTTAATATGATAAAGAATTATATGTTGTTGTGCAAGCTCTTAAAAAAGTGGAGACATTATTTAATGCCTAGGGAATTTGTTTGTATTCTAACAATCATGCTTTGAAGTTCATCAACATCCAGCCTAAGTTAAATCAAAGGCATGCTAAATGGGTATAATTTTTGCAAAACTTTACCTTCGTTATCAAACACACAAGTGGTAAGTCTAATAAAGTTGTTTATGCTTTGAGCAGGATAACTTTGGTAATGCGGGAAGTTAAGGTCAGTACTTTGGGATTTGAAAAATTGATTGCTATGTATAAAGAGGATGTAGATTTCAAGGATATTTATGCTTCCTGTGAAAATCCAGATGCCCATAACAGAAGCCAGTGGTTAGATTATATGATGCAAGAAGGATTGTTGTTCAAAGACATTTTGGGCAAGACAAGACTATTGCTCTGGTGAGTAATTTTTATTTTTGGCCAAAGATGCAGCATGATGTGAAGAAATTTGTTGAAGGATGTAGAGTCTATTAACATGCAAAAGGGAGAATTCAGAACAAAGGATTGTAACAACCATTACCTATTCCAGCTAGGCCTTGGGATTCAATAAGCATGGATTGTGTTTTAGGTTTACCTAGAACTCAAAGAGGTCATGATTCAATTTATGTTGTAGTAGATATATTTTCCAAAATGGCCCATTTCATTGCATGGAAAAATAATAATGATGCAACAAACATTGCTAATCTATTCTTTTCAAAAATTGTAAAGTTGCATGGTTTGCCTTTGAGTATTGTTTCCAACAGAGATAAAAAATTTGTTGGTCATTTTTGGAGAACTCTATGGAAGAAATTGGGGACTAATCTCAGTTTTAGTTCTTCTTATCAACCTCAGACTGATGGACAAGTGGTAAATAGGAGCTTGGGAAATATACTAACAAGTCTGGTATATAAACATCCAAAACAATGGGACTTAGCTTTAGCTCAGGCTGAGTTTGCATACAATGATTCACCCAATAGAAGTACAGGTATGAGTCATTTTCAGATTGTCTATGGGATGCATCCAAGAGGTTTATATGAACTTAGAGATTTGGGAAGATAGGAAAAGAGAAGTACAGAGGGTGAAGACTTTGCAGTTAGTATGCATGAGCTACAAGAAAACATCAAGAAGAGATTACAGGAAAGTGCGGAGAAGTATAAACAGAGAGCGGACCTAAAGAGGAGAGAAGTGAATTTTCAGATAGGAGATTTAGTGATGGCCTATTTTAAAAAGGAAAGGTTCCCTAAAGGAACTTATAATAAGTTGAAGCTTAAAAATATTGGACCTTGTAAAGTTTTAAGGAAGTTTTCTGCAAATTCTTATGAAATTGAACTTCCTTTTAACCTTCATATTTTGCCAATTTTTAATGTTTCAGATTTGTATCCTTTTAGAGATGCAGGGATCCAACCAGATGGTGTAACTTCAGATAAAGATGATCCAGCTGTAGATTGGCAAGGACAAATTCCACAGAAAGAACAACCTCAGATTGAAGCTATCCTTGACAAAAGAATCTTAAGGAAGATAAGGAACAAAACCTTCTTTTAATACCTGGTCAAATGGAGAAATCAACCTATTGAAGATGCAGCCTAGATGACAGAGCAAGAAATTTCTAAGTACAATGTACTACCTGAAGTCTTAATGAAAAATTATTTTCTTCCCCGGGAGTATGATCCAAGAGCATCCAGCTCGAAGTTCATTGACGGATGAATCAGCTTAGCATCCAGCTCGAAGTTCATTGACTGATGAGTCAGCTTGCCTTGTAATCAAGTTCTAGATGGATAGGGTTCGATGACAAGTAGATAAAATTAGTTTTAAATTTGTAATAAGTGGCAATTTTTCCTTTGTTCTCCTTGATCCCTCCGTGGATTTCTCAAGGATTGATATTTGTCAATAGGGTTTTATTTTATTAGGTTCTCAGGTCCAACTTAGTCGGATCTGACAGGTTTTCTGAGTGTTATAAATTAATTTGAGTGTAATAATTCTAAAAATATAGAAGGGGTGAAAGATGAGAGAATAAAGTGTGTGCACAAAAGGAGTGAATAAGTTGAATTCTCTATGTTTGAAATTCCGATCAATTTGAATAAAGAACAGAGGATTACATTCTGTGTGTGTTTTGATGGATTCCTGGTTTTATATAAATCTGTAGAGATATGAATTTATTTTGCGTTCACTCCATATAATTATGTGTATAAATTATGTAGTTTCTGAGTTGCAGAGAAATTGATCCTTTCCGTGATCAATTTGGTGAGCTACGAAGAAAGATCTCAGAGAAGATCGAACGACGAAGAAAGATCATGATGAAAATCAACGGTTACAATCAGTTCCACATCTAGAGAAAGATCAACGAACGAGATCTAATCCGCAAGAATCGACGGTGCAGAAGACTTGGAAATTGCGGAAATAGGAAACACGAAAATTGTGAGAACTCAAATTTTGATAAGTCAAGTTCCGCAACCCGCATGCAGGATAAACCGTTGCGGCCACAATTAGTTGCGGAAGTTCAAAATTAAAAAGAATAAAAGTTATAAAGCCACATCCTGCAATCCGCAAGTTTGTGGAAAAGGGGTGTTGTGGGAAACGTCTTGCGGAACGACATTTGCAAAAAAGTTGAGTTGCAAAAAGGTGGAGATTGCGTAAAAGGAGTTGCGTGAAACGTCTTATGAAACGATGAAATTGCAGAGAACCTAAGTTAAAGGTTAGAAAGAAGATTTCAATCAGGGATTCAGCCTGTAAGTTGAAGTCTTGGGTCTATTTGGTCCTTGAGGCCATCATTATGTTATGTAATGTAATGTTCTAACCACTATGGGGAGATGTTGTCACATTACATACTATGTAAAGTAATGTTACAACATAGTAATGATTGAGTTGACATAAATTTTAATGAAAAACTTAATAATCACTTTTAAATAATAGAAAAAAGTAATAAGTAAAACAATGTAAAAAGGTTAAAAAGTAAAACGATGTAAAAAAATTAAAAGTAAAATAAAGTATCTATTTAAAGTAAACCAATGTTAAATACTTAAAATAAAACAATGTTAAAGTAAAACAATTGTAAACCTATCTAACAATAGATAAACGATAAAAAAAAGTTTTCACCTCTAGGGATTTGATCCCTCTTGACACAAGGTAGACCTAGAGTTTAGCTGGATCTAGGTTGGTTTTGTGGCCTCAACAAAGCGGACTTAATTTGTTTAGTTACATTGCTTTAATTAAGGTTTGACTTTGATTTACTGGATACCTCAATGACTTTGAAAAAGGTTTAAAGGAATCCACATGATGAATTATAAAATACATGTTCATTTTAATGGTCAAGTAGATACCTAAAGAATTATAAATCAGATGTACCTAAAAATTTATTGATATTTTCCTCAAAAAGAATCCACATGATGAATTATAAAATACATGTTCATGTTAAGGGTTAAGTATATACCTAAAGAATTATAAAATAGATGTAACTAAAAATCTATTGATATTTTCTTCAAATGGATGCCCTAAAGAGTCTCCAATTAGATGCACCAAAGGTTGATAAATGAGTTGATCTATAATTTCTTCATGTTGTTATCACAATTATGCTTGTCTTGTCTCCTACTCTCTCTAGCATTCTCTTGACTTCATTTTTCATTAACTCATTGGCAATCATATTTTCTGCTATGTTTTTTTCATATTTCCCATCTTGATTGTTAATTAATTTATTCTTTCAAGTGTATTTTTCCCAATGTTGATCGTTGTTGGTTCACATGCACATTTTTGTTGTTTTTATAATCAACAACAATCAAAATTGTCAAGTATGTGAAGGATTCTAACAAATTTGTAGCAACTTGATCGAGTTAGCTTTTTAACCAAATGATATCGATCTAGTGTTTAATTAACCCTCCATCGAGGTATTTGAAAATCTTCAATAATAAACTTTTTTAAATGCCTTGATCGAGATATATTACTTGATCAAGAACTTAAAATCATGTCTTCTATCCCTTATGCTAAAAAAATTTATACATTCACAATTTTCAAAAAGTAAAACTTCTTCATTTCATTCATCTTAGGTGATAGAGTTAAAGCTAGGGGATTCTTCAATGAATCCTCTCTCTTATGGCATATCATTTTTACATTTTTGTTTCATATTACATTTTCGATTTAATTTATTTTAAAAGTTAAGTTTAATTGATTTCATATTACAATTCCCCAAAGGAATTATCCACGTAAGTTTACGAGATGATATTTTGTCGAATAAAATCCTTCCAATACCTCAATGCATTTAAGCATCTCCAATGGCGGATTCAGTTCAGAAGACTTGCAAGTAATGAATGTAAGAACTCGTGGTATTCCAAACGGGTTATTTGAATTATGAAGTCATGTAGTAAAGTCAGCTTGAGTTAAGAATGTCGATGTCATGCAGTAAAGTCATCTTGAGTTAAGAATGTCGATGTGACTCGGTCCAAAATGGTTTTTAAATAATTAAATAATATATTTAATTAAGAATTGTTCACCACATTGCTTTTCAAATGCTTTTTTTTTTCAAGAGGAAAAAATCTGCCTTTGTTATTCATTGAATCAAAAGACATTATACAAGTTCAGCAAGTTCATACCATGACAACCACCCTGAAATCTAAGGAGGAATGGCACAAATATCAAGTAATAAACCCATCAGAAATCTGACTCATCATGGAAATGGGACTGTCAGTTCAGTCACATCGATCGAGAGCCAATAACTCATCTGAACAGCATTCTAAAGAGAAGCACTTCTGAGGGAGGGACATAAACAGAGACAGGGAAAACCCTGTATCACCAAAGATATCATGCAAAGCATATTCAAAGAGACATCATACTACTTCAGAATAACTGGAAATATCCAGAATAAACCAGACGGTTCTCAACATGTTCCATAATACAGCCCTTTCCTTGAGAAAGAGAAAGTGCCTTTTTAGAAAGACGGTCAGCCGCATTGTTGTGCTCTCGATAAATGTGATTGAATGACAGACCCTAAAAGCTAGTAGCTAGCCTCTTCGTCTCCCTACACCAATGAACAAGTTTAGGTGGGGAGAGAGTAGATGATCCCTTTGCCCAATTGATGATTATCAGAGAATCACCATATACTTGAGCAAGAGGAATCCCCATCATTTGGGATATATGCAG
>LPNX010557563.1:179200-213889 GCA_001517045.1 Pseudotsuga menziesii
ATGAGCGAGATGAATGTAGAGTTCAGTGATGAGGGAATGTAGCCAGAGGTCCTTGTAAAATCCACACATTGGACAAGTAAGGGACCAAGGAGACTGAGGAAGTGCAGGAAGAATTCCACTGGCCACCCATTGGGACCCGGACTATGGTCTTTCTTAAAAGAATGCAGAGCTGACTCAATTTCAGTAAAGGTGACCTGGGAAGTAAGACTAGAGGAGAGGTCAGGGTTAATCATACAGGGAAAGAGTGNTCCTGCTTCCCCATACCTCCGAGGGAAACAGAGTAAAGTTTAAATCGCCGGCCAAAACCAAATTGGGAAGACTTAGGAGACCACCACAGAGAGTCTTATCCCAGAACTGTATACGATTTTTATAGGGACCATAAACATTCAGAATGTTGAGCGGAAAAGACATACCCCTAACCTGGGCCTGAAGTAAAATGCCTGCAAAGGTGTGATAAGCCTTGCATTTAACAGACAGAGGATTCCAGGCGGAGAGGAGCCCTCCGGAGAGGCCCTTTGCGCTCACAGCACAGTACTCCCATGAGGGAAGGAACTTGGAGAAAGAGATAAGCGCAGGTAAGTCACTGCACATAGTCTCTTGAAGGAGGATGAGATCCGGGTGAAGAGATTCAAAAAGAGAACGAAGGCCGAGGGTTTTGGGCCTGCCTCCAAGGCCGCGGATGTTAAGAGAAAGAATGATCATTGGGGCAGATCATGAGAGGGGGTACACGCTCTAAGGCCCCGAGAGTTCAGATCGTTATCAGCTTCCGAAAGACGAGCAGACAATGGAATATACGGAGGAGAATCCTGAGTAAGAGGTCGTGAACCCCTTTTCCCTTTAGCTTTCCTTATAGTTACATTAGCGAATCGAATTGAATTAATGGGAATAGTGGAGGGAGTGAGAGGTGAAGCTGCAGTGAATATAGAAAGAGAGCGTTTGAGGGCTGGGTCCGAGAAGGAGGGGGATGAAGTGGGACTAGGGTTAGAGGGATGAGGGGGTGAATGTGAGGGAGCTAAAGAAGCTTGGGAGTCCCCATGAAAAGAGGTGGAGGGAGGATCCAAAGACAATGGGGAGGCAAGAGAAGGCTTTAGAGTGTTCAGAGGAGAGGACCTAACAGGGAGCGGAGGAAAAGCTACCAGAGAGTCAAGATCCAGCGAGCTATGAGCAAGACAGTCATTCGGAGGGGTAGTGCCTGATAAACAAACCGGGTCCGAGGGTAAAGGCCCCGGGGAGAGGGGTGTCTTTTCACAGTTCGGAGAAGATAATGGCTCATCCGTCTTCTTATGAGAAGAAATTAGACAATCAACAGCTTCAAAATAAGACTCGGGAACCAATTCGATCGGGGAAGAGGAGTCAAACACCGTACCTGAAGGAGAGTGACGTGTAGGACCAGGTGGCGGAGAAGCGAGAATGTCCATGCTGGCATCCGATAAGTCACCGCCCACAATTCGATTCGGACAAGAGCGATGAAGGTGTCCGACAGAGCGACATGAGCTGCACCTAAACAGAATATAGAGATAATCCAGGCGCTGAATCAAGAGCCGCTCCTCACTAAGGAGCTCTACCTCAGCTGGCAGGCCCCTAGAAATATCCATCTCGACCAGTATCCTTGCCATACGCTTGTCGAAATCTTGCAGAAAATCGTCCTCCACAGCAACAAAGCGCCCAATAGTATTACCGATACCTTCAAGGATGGATTTACTCCATAATGGGAAGGGCAGCTGCGGAAGGAGAACCCAGAGGTGGCACCTGGTTACCATCTCTTTACAAGGGTCGAAATTAGTATGCCATCGCCCGAGAACAATCGAACCTTTACCAACGTGCCACATCTGGTCCAGGACCCTAGAGCAGTGAGCTGGATCAAGAAATACGAAGACAATCCACCCTCTGGAGAGGAGACTGATAGTCGAAATGTAATTGAACAGGGGTTTCCAATGTTCATTAGCCCATGAAACCCAGTCGTTCTTGTCCATTTTACAATATTCCAGCCTTCCAATCAATGCCCTGGAACAGAGAGTGGATACCCGGTCAATATAGATGTCATGTCCCAAGACGTAGCGATATCTCTCCTTAGAAGCCTTAATACACTTGGACCTGCGCTTCTGCCGAAAGCGCTTCGAAACCCCAGGTTCCGACATCTCGACAGAGGCAGAAATGAGCTAACCAGAGGACTGAAAAGGACCAAGCCAGCAAAACACCCTCAGAGGTCCAAAGAGAATACTACAGCTCAGCCAGAGTCAATACCTAATCATGGCCACAGGGCAGACACGGGAAAACTAAAGCTCATCCACAGAGGTCCAATGCCGAAAACTACACCTCAGCCGGAGTCAAAACCTAGTCATTAGCCACTGGGCAGACACGGGTAAAACAGAGGCTCATACACAGAGGTCCGATGCCAAAAACTACACCTCAGCCGGAGACATAACCTAGTCAAATGCCACAGGGCAACGGACAAGCAGACCGAGACATTATCGACAGAGGGAGGAGAGAAGGTTCTAAAAGCCCAAAATATCAACAGACAAGGAAAACCCAGAAAGCGACAGCCGGGGAGAAAAATGTCAACGGCCAGCAAGGACGAAAATCTCAAGTGAATGCATCACTGCCTAAAAATACAAATGATAAGGAAAGAGGTCAACCCTAAATACGACGAAGCCGAGCCATCGAAGCCATGCAGAGGTGACCAAGAGAACGTGATAAATAACAGACAGAGTCACACCAGGCGGAAAATTCCCACTTTTTGTACAATGCTTGGTTGGTACTAGTCCCCCGATGAGGGGGAGGGACTCCAAGCCGAGCTACAGAGCTCCAAAACCACCACCCTAAAATAAAACCCCTGCAATACAGGAAAAAACCCAACGGCTGTTTGCCAAGAAAAATAAAAAGTAGAAACCAGTAACAAATAAAGCAGCGAGAACGGGAGTCCGATGCCAGAAGCGGCACAGTGAAGGAAAGGTCAAAAGGGCTTCGAACCAAAACACAGAAAGCAAACAGAAGGGATGGGAAGAAAGCAAAAATGCAATCAATGGGAACCCAGTAATGCAGGATAAGTTTCAGAGCCATGGCTCAAGATGAGCAGCTGCGGGGCGTCCGCAAGATACAGCAGAGATAACAAACCCTGGTCGGAGTCCATTCTCCTCCCAGACAATGACCTCACCTAAAATTGCTCTTAAATCATCATTGCTTTTCAAATGCTTACGAGAAGGGAGGGTCCATAGATTTAATTAACAATTGTTCACCACTTGTAAAATATGTTAGACTATGTGAGCTGTCACATTCCGAGAAATTCCCTTCCGACATTTTAGGCAAAATATTTCAAAGAGACGTGAATCAAAATGTAATCGTCACATTTGTCTATTCGAGGTAGATATACGTAAACTATGGTTGTATTATGCATTACTTAATGTCCAAAGGTTTAAATGGTATTATATGTCTCGGTTAAGCCAACCATCCTTTATTAATTCAAGGTCTTTGTTTTTACCCTTTTGTGTAATGACTAATCTTTTATCTTGTCATGCCATATCCTTGTTGACTGGGTTAACATTTTCATTTATGTTTGTATGAGGGTTACACATAACGCTTCTATGGTGATGTGAGATCATGTAGAGGGAGGATTGTTTATTTCCTCAAGCTAATGCCCACTTTTTTTTTATTGCAGGTATCAACTCAACAATGTGCATCCCTAGTAAACGTTAATTTAAAGTGTCGAGGTCAAAAATTGTCGTTAGCCCAACTCAGAGGCACGAACATTGACATTAATGCTTTCAACTAACTCAGGAAGTTGGAATGTGTCGTTTCCACTCAAATGTTATCCAGCTGGAATGATTTCATAACTTTTTTATACTTTCCTCGATTGGAGGCGAGAGCTAAGCACCGAGCTGCAGACTCTTAACACTGTGTCATAGGTTTAGCAGCGTGTATGCCCACAACTAGATGTCATTAATTAAGTGTTTTAGTCATTGATCATACCCACTGCAGACCCTCTAACAGAATCTTTAAGAGTCTGCAGTTGGGTGCTTAGCTCTCGCCTCGATTGGATGTGAACAGGGTTATTATTCCTGTAAGAAATGTCTCGAAGGCTCATTTTACTCTATTGAGTGTTTTGTCTCTACTTTGTCGATTCATGGCATATCCTTGGGTCACTGATGTCAACTAAATGTATTAGGCGCAAACATGAGTGTTTGCACTTTAAGCTCTGGTTGTACATGACAGTTTTTGAAATTTTACTAAGTTCTAGTATTGGTCTTACTTCAGCAACTTCGGCCATCCAAATTTGCATCGAGTATTTGGTTACCTGGTACTATTTATGAATTGAAAGTGCTCATTGGAAGCTCGTCTTGATTCAAATTAATCGTCATTTTTTTTCCACTTTCCATCCTTATGTTCTTTCTTCTCTCTTTTTTCCTTTCCCCTAAGCATTCTCTTTTTTATGCTTTCCTAGGAATTTTAGTAGCCAATAACTACTTCCCTTCCAAGATTGGCCACTTGTATTCGTAAATATAGTTGGGAATCAGTTATCGACATAAACCTGAGTTCTGTCAATTCACAACAGGAATGCCCAACTTCTCGTACCTGAAATATGTGCATATTATTGAATAAATAAACATATTTATAATAGTTTCAAATTACAAAATTTACCAGTCTTTTCCACATAAGTAAATGTAAATGAAGTCACTTTCATAATTACAAGACGGATTACAATCCTCCCCCCTAAAACTTTGTCATCGTCCTCGATGACCATTCAATCTGCATCAATTTCTTGAAACAAAAAAGGATAGTTTTGTCTCATGACATCTTCGCTTTCCCAGGTGACTTCTTCTGGAGCATAATGCTCCCACTGAAATTTAAGTCGATCGGTTGTTTTCTCCCAGAGAATTACTTCTCTCATGTCAAGAATGTGTTCTGGTTCTGTGTGGAAATCTCTCTCTGGTTCCACCTATACATTATTCCAATTAATTATATGAGTATTATCATAAATATACTTTTTTTAGTAAAGAAACATGAAAAACATCATGAGTTCTTATGTGTGGAGGTAAAGCTAATTCATAAGTGATTGGTCCCACTCTGGCTAGCATTTCAAAGGATCCCACATATCTTGGTGTCATTTTAGTAAAAGCTCATGTTCTTAAATAACTCTTTTTCAGTTTAACCCTTAAGAACACATGTTCCCCTACAATGCACTCTTTGGTTGTTTTTTTCCTATACGCATAACTATTTTTCCTATCTTGTGTTGTTTTCAAGTTATGTTTTATCTTTTGTACCATTGATTCCATTTGTGCTAGCATGTATGGTCTTAAATACATCCTATATGTTAGAATATTGTGAACGTATGAAATAATATCATAACACAATATAAAAAATGGAAAGGATTATTTGTCTATCCTTCTATCTACCAAGCAACATAAAGCATGAAATAAAATTGGAGAAACAAGAACAACAAGAGAACACCGATATATGTGGTTCACCCAATATGGCCTACGTCCACGGGAAGGGTTGCATCTGCCATTATTCTAAAAATAGATATCCAAGATTACATGTAATCCTCACATATGCATCACATCAAGCTCCATCACCCAAGCATGTCACAATCATGTGTGTACAAATGGCATGCACAACATGTGATGTGTGATGAACTACAATCAACACATACCCAAAAGGGCCTCCTTCACCTCTCTTATATACCAAAAGATTTGGATTACAATACATCCCATAACACATGTGGGATAAATGAATTTCCACCTCTTTATATAGAGAATGGTTACAAAGGATATAACTACAATGATGCATGTGGGATAACTCTATTTTATAATATTAGAGTTTTTCTATGTCTTTAACTGATATTTTACCAATGTACCACATAAGTCATCATTACATATTCTAACACTGCCCCTTAATGATGATTGGGAGAAATAATACAAATGGAAGGAATGTGGAAACACACCAACATCCCCCTTGATGACAACTTCCAGAATTCTCCATACGAAGCAAATAAAAAACACACTTCACCTCATGGACTTGATGAAGACAACATCCACTTCTCATGAAACTGCATCCAAACCAAGTTGTATGGTGAACATTTGCATAACAGAACAGTGCATGGCCAATACAACAGAACATGTAGATGCAAAATCATCACAACCTATAACTCAAATGATAGATGAAAGAACTCTGCAATAGATCATATGATGAAGACAAGAACCCTGGATCCATACATCAAAATAGTATTCAGAGAGCTCTTACTGAAGATTACATTGCGAATACAAGACCCAAATGGTCTTTCCATCGAAACATGAGCCAAACAGACAGTCTTCACAACACAGCTAAAAGATGCATGAACAATAGAAGATGGATGTCCATCATACAACATTACTAGAATATTATGATATAATATGATAAAATTCAACTTTATATTCCTTCTTAACATCAACCATCTATGTTCCAGTCAAGGATAAGTTGAAAAGAGGAACAATGCTGAAGAACCAGAGATCTGAAACCACCATGTGCTTAAACAAGAAAGGAATATTAGAAGCAAACTATCCTGCAACATAGATAGTTAATCTACACAAAATAACTTCCAAGAGTAAAGCATATAATAAACATGACAAGCCCAAAAATCATAAGAGATGATAAAGCGACATTGCTCAAGAACATATAAATAATAGGAATTGCTTCTATGCAAGACCATATAAATTTTGAGCAAAAGGTTATCAAGAAAAAAGACATGATATGATATAATAAATAGAGGAGCATAAACATGAGTGAGTATAATAGATACCAATATAAAATAATGAACCAAGATACCACTTAAATATATGAAAACATATAGTCATCAAGTAACTAATCTTAAGAACAGGTTCGTTTCTTGTTAACACCATGTTAATAGGCAAAAGATGAATTCCCTAAAAATGACAATGCTTCCATATAGGAACGTTAGAGACAAGAAACACATGTTAATTCTTCCATATAGGAACATTAGAGACAATTAGGAACAAGACAACCTCTACAATCATAAGAATATAAATATCAATGCAACAATAACAAGGTGCTCATGACAAAGATTTCAAGATTATAAGATTGTTCAAATCCATATAAACATTGAGTAAAAGATTATCAAAATAAAAATGACATGATATATATGAAAATAGATTAAAATGTTTAATATGATCAACATATAGCAAATTATGATCAACCCATGATATCACATAGATTCAAAAAATTGATTTTACTCAAGAAATCAATTAGCAAGAGCATATAATGATCATAAAGAGATTGCTTATAAAAACTATGAAATTGATTTTATACAAAGGTTAGCAATAACATATAAATAAAGAAAATAATTATCACAAGACAACACATATAGAATCATCATTATCATTATTAGAAGAGTGAGACCATGTTAGAATATTGAGAAAAAAAATCATTCAAATAAAACAATGATATCACTTATAGATATGAAAATATATCCATTAAACAACTAAGTCCTAAGCATAGGGTTAATTCTTGATGTCACCATTACCATACTAGAGATACATGCCCCTCAAAATGTTAAACTTCTTCCACACAAAGAAGGTTATAAACATAAACAAGAATAAGACAATCTCTGTAAACATGATGAATAAAAAAAGAAACCCTAATGCAAAGAGATCAAGAAGCTCATGACAAGAATTTCAAGATAGGAGATGAATAAAAACTGAATTTTATCACCAAAACCGAATCCCAACAGCTGTTAAAAAATAGATCTGTCACTCTGCAGCAGAAAAAACAAAAAAAATTAAAATGACCATAACTTGGTCAATATTTCTCGAAATTTTTATTATAACCTGTTTTCGGAACTCGAGAAGCCATTCTGCATGAACCAATGTAAACCTAACATAAATATGGGCACTCAATCAAAATATATTCGCTCCGCAATATTTTTGTCCGTATGGAAAATTTCTGAAAAATAATTGATTTTAAATCAACAATATCTTCGCTTTCTGAAGACGAAATCATACGATTTTTTTTTTGAAATTGAGTATTTTGGCGAGAGCAACTCAGAACTGCAATTAATTTCTATAAAAACTACACATAAAGTGTTAAAAAAAAGAGATGTAAAAGTCGCTGCCAAATTTTACATTAAACACTTCTCCACAAGGGTTAGGGTTTGAAAGAAAAAATTCAAATATGTAGAATAAAGCCCAAATATAGAAAAAATATAACATGGATATTATAGATCGGGTCAAGAAACCACACAAAAAAATGAAAAACCCAAGTAAAATCATGAACATATGTTGCTTGAGAAAAAAATTAGCGAAGAAGGTAGACCATAGCAACCTACTCTAATACCATGTTAAAATATTGCGAACATATGAAATAATATCACAACACAATATAAATGATGGAAAGCATTACTAGTATATCCTTCTATCTACCAAGAAACATAAAGCATGAAATAAAATTAGAGAAAAGAGAACAACAAGAGAACACTGATATACGTGATTCACCCAATATGGCCTACGTCCACAGGAAGGGTTGCATCTTCCATTATTCTGAAAAATAGATCTCCAAGATTACATGACATCCTCACATATGCATCACATCTAGCTCCATCACCCAATCATGTCACAATCATGTATGTACAAATGACATACACAACATGTGATGTGTGATGAACTACAATCAACACATACCCAAAAGGGTCTCATTCACCTCTCTTATATACCAAGAGATTTGGATTATAATACATCCCATAACGCACATGGGATAAATAAATTTCCACCTCTTTATATAGAGAATGGTTAGAAAGGATATAATTACAGTGATGCATGTGGGATAACTCTATTTTATAATATTAGAGTTATTTTATGCATTTAAATGATATTTTACCAATATACCACATAATTCATCATTACATATTCTAACGCTATCTTAAGGATTTCCCCAACTTAAGGGTACTTAACATTTTCTACCATATAACACCTCAAAAGGGCTCATTCTAAGGTAGGCTTGATAGTTGTTATTGTCCGCAAATTCCACTAGGTGGATATAATCCTTCCATTTACTAGGTTGTTACATCACGTACATTCTTAGCATATCTTCCAATACATGATCTACACATTCGTTTTTCCTATCAGTTAATTGAGGATGATAGACTCTACTAAAATTAAGTTGCGTGTCCATCCATGTAAATAATGATTTCAAGAAATTTGAGGTGAATTTTGCAGCTCGGTCAGTAATTACTATTTTTTGTATCTCGTGAAGTATGAAAATTTCCCTTATAAATATATCCGCAATGTTTATAACCTTGTATGTGGATTTAATTGGTATAAGTGAGATGCCTTGTTAAGTTTGTCTACTACAACCATAATTGAGTCATTCTGCTTTTTATTTTTCGGCAATCATATTATAAAGTCCATGCTAATGGTTTCCCATCTCCATTCCGGAATGGGTATTAGGTTGTAATAATCCAATTGGGTGATGATGAGTACCCTTGACTTGCTGCCATTCAAGGCATCTAGCGGAATATTATTTTGTCTCTCTTTTCATATTGGGGCAATAGAAATCATTTTTCAAGATTGTTATGAGTTTTTTATATTTTAGGTGTCATAAATAGGGATTATCAAGCAATTCCGTAAAAATAATTTGTTTAATATTCCACTCATTAGGAACATAAATTTGATTTTTGACACGCAAAAAATCCTTCTACATCAATCTAATATATATCTTCAGCATTATTTTCAGGTCTATTAGTACATTTGTCCAACAAAGATTTGTATTTGAGGTCCTCATTTGATGATGTTTTTATCAAATCTTGTCTCATAACTATTGATTATGACAACATGGAATTCATGTTGTTGCCGACTAAGAGCAGTTACTACTATGTTCTCTTTTCCTTTAATATGCTTAATATCAAAATCATATTCACTTAAAAATGCAATCCATCTAGCATGGTGAGCATTTAATGCCTTTTGGTCAAATACATACTTTAATCCAAAATTTACAGTCAATGACAATAACTTTTTTCCTACTAAATAATGACGCAAAATTTTAAGAGAATGAATAATGGTTGCTAGTTCCATGTCATGAGGGGCATAATGTTTTTCATGATCCTTCAACTTTTTGGATTTGTAACAGATTTCATGACCATATTGAGTTAAAACACCTCCTAGACCATCCTTACTTGCATCTATGCAAACTACATAATCTTTATAATGATCAAAAAATTTCTGTACAGACGTTTTAGGAAA
This sequence comes from Pseudotsuga menziesii, assembly GCA_001517045.1. Lineage (NCBI taxonomy): Eukaryota > Viridiplantae > Streptophyta > Pinopsida > Pinales > Pinaceae > Pseudotsuga > Pseudotsuga menziesii. The sequence continues at coordinate 189,424 of LPNX010557563.1, forward strand.
CAAGTTTTTAGTTTATCAAATTGTCCTAACATTGTTGACTCCACAAAAATATATCATCCTTCTTTTGTAATGTCGTTATGGGATTAGTTATTCTTGAAAAAAATTCTATAAATATGCAACAATACCCCGTTATTCCCATGAATGATGTGTCATAGTGTACATCCTTTGGTACAGGCCACTCTATGATGGCCTTAATATTGGCAGGGTCAAATTGTTACACCCTTATCTAAGATAATATGTCCCAAATATTGCACCTCATTTTTATAAAATTCACATTTACTAAGCTTTGCATAAAGTTGATGTTCTCTTAAGGTTTGCAATATTAATCTCAAGTGTTCTTCGTGCTCTTTCTCATCTTTAGAGTAGATTAGGATATCATCAATAAACACTAGTATGAATTTATCCAAATATATGTTTAGCACATTGTTCAACATACACATAAAAGCTGCAAGGGAATTAGTCAATCCAAGAGGCATGATAACAAATTCATAGTGACCAAACCTCGTTTAGAATGTGGTTTTATGAATATCCTCTTCTTTGATTCGTACTTGGTGATAAGCTGATCTAAGATCAATCTTTGAGAAGATCTTGGCCTCCTTGACTTGATCAAACAAGTCATCAATTCTTGGTAAAGGATATTTGTTTTTAATGGTCATCTTGTTTAGCTGTCAATAATCTATGCATAATTGAAAAGTGCCATCTTTCTTTTTGACAAACAGGACTAGTGCACCCCACGGTGACACACTTGGTCAATATACTTTTTTTCAAGAAACTCGTGTAGTGAAATCCTTAACTTTGTAAGCTTTGGAATATTCATACGTTAGGGAGCTCTAGACACGGGTGCAGATCTAGCCATCGAATCTATGGTGAAGTCTATATCTCTCTTTGGAGGTAAACTCGATATCTCATCTGGGAAAACATCTTGAAATTCACTTAATATCGAGAAATTTTCTATGGTTGATTTTATTTTTCTATCTTAGCATCTATCAATTTAATGACACACAGTAGACACCCTTTTCTAGTATACATTTTAAGTTGAACAACTAAAATTTATCATATGGATACAAGTCTGTAAATTCCTTTTATACAGTAATTGTCACCTTCCTCAGCAACATAAACAAAACTTTTATTTAAATAGTCTATGACATTCCTATGGGAATCTAGCCAATCCATTCTAATCAGAATGCCATATGACCCTAAAGGTAGTGTATTTAGATTTACCTGTGTATTCATGCCATCTAAATTTAATTTGTGTCCTTTTACCATATCTGTAACCTTTAATTTAATTCTTGTTGCAAGTTGTACCATCCATGCAATTTTTTGTTTTTATTTATAATGTTTACATTTCTCAACTACTTTTGGTGCAATGCAACTCAAACTAGCTCCTGAGTCTATGAGAATTGAAACATGAGTGTTCAGGATTTTATAACCTTCCACTTCCAAAAAAATTGATTGATGATATGCTTGTTGGTCTTCAAGGGAAGCATTTATGCTAGGCACATTTTTGGTTATGTATTGACAGTGGAAGCCTCTTGCATATTGTCTAGGTTGGATATTTTCCTATTAGGATTATGTGGATAATTTTTGTACATACAAGGCCCATTTCAGCCCCAACATTTAATCTCTTTGTATTGTCACTTGCTCTACTATTAAGGGATCCTGTACTTTTTTCTCCATTGTTTGTTGTTAGATTTTATCTGTTTTAGTTGTTATCATAATAACTTTTTGTTCCTTTTCTAAAGGAAGAAGGCTTAATTAATGTTTTCCGTTGTTCCATCTTCTCTATTTTCTTATGCTGCAAGTTTTGTTCATTTCATACCTCTATTTAAATTGCAGATAACACAATTTAACTTTTCTGATTACTTCATCCATGTTTTTTGTCATTTCGAATTCAATTTTATCTTTGTAAGCTTGAGGTCAGTATTTGATAAACCCATATAGCTTAGCTTTTTCATCTTTAAGATATGTTACCAGTGTTGTAAATGAACGAATTTGGTTATGAACTCTTCAATAGTTAGTTGTCCCATTTTCAAGTCATTAAATTCTTTAGCATTGTCATCATAATACCGTTCCGACATGTACTTTTTCTTGAACAACTTTTTAAAAAGTTTCCATCTTAACACTTTTCTATGCACATTGTACACACTTTTAGCTTCCTGTCACCACAAGGAAGCTTTCCCACTCAACTAGAAAATAGATAAATGTTCCTTCAAATTGTCATCGTAATTATATACTTGAAAATATATAGTTTTTTTTAGGAACTAAGCTTATGTAGCTTCCTCAAATTCCCCATCAAAAGTAGGGGGTCTTAATTTCTTGAATTCCCCTTGTAATTATACATGTTTTCCTTTTTGTTTCTTACGTACAGGTTCATCACTACTTCCTAACTCTTCAAGTGAGGGATGAGCGTCATCTGTGAACTCTTCATTACTGGAAACTCATGGTTTCTCCCTTTTCCCTGCACTGTAAGAATTATGGCCATTTTTTATATGTGTCACCTTATCCATTAAATTTTTTAGAATTAACTCATTTATTTCTTCCCGTTCTGGCCTATCATTCATTAATTTAGCATTACCTGCTTTAAGATTGTCTAGATCGGCTTCCAAACTTCTCATTGTCTCTAAAAATTTTATTGCACATCCGCATTTTGTTTTGCTTCAATTTCCACATATATTATTGAATCTTCTGATGTCGACATCCCCTCTAAATTTTGCCTATGGTCAGCCATTATTGTGTCTTCTATTTGTGTGCATTAATTAATAACATTTTGTTATTTCCATAACATATATATATAACTTCTATGATTTAAGGAAAAGTCTATAAGGTGGCCCATTAAGTTTGAGCGCTGCAACGTGGCTCTAATACCACTTGTAACATTATCTAAACTTCAACAACAAATTTTACTATAAAAAAAATTCTTAGTACTATCCTTTATAAGGACCTTATGGTCACTTATATAAAATTGTTTCATTAAAATGTAATATGTAAATTTGTCTAGTTGAGGTAGATATACACAAACTATGGTTGTATTATGTATTACTTAACATCCAAAGGTTTAAATGGTATTATATTTCTTGGTTAATCCAACCATCATTTATTAATTCAAGGTATCATGTCTTTTTTTTAATCCTTTTGTGTAATGTCTAATCTTTTATCCTATCGCATCCATATTGATTAGGTTGGGATTTACATTTATGTTTGTATGAGGGTTTCACTTAACTCTTCTATGGTGATGTGAGATCACATGGAGGGAGGCTTTCTTAGATCCTCGATCTAATGTACACTCTTTTTTACTACAGGTATCAACACAACAATGTGCATCCCTAGCAATCGTTAATTTAATTGTGTCGAGGTCAAAAATTATTCCCCACTCGGATGCATGAACATTGGCATTAATGTTGTCAATTAACATGGGAAGTTGGAAGGTGTTATTTCTACTCATATGTTATCCAGCTAGAATGATTTCATAAATTTTATGTACTTCCTCGATTAGATGTGAATAGGGTTATTATCCCAGTAAGAAATGACTCGAAGGCTCATTTTAATCTATTGAGGGTTTTAGATCAGCTTTTTCGATTCATCTCATGTCCTTGGGTCACTAAATTCAACTAATTTTATTAGGTGCAGACCTAAGTGTTCGCACTCCAAGCTCTGGTTGTACATGACATGTTTTTGCAATTTTACTTAGTTCTAGCATTGGTCTTTCTTCAGAACTTTGCAAACATCCAAATATTTGTCTAGGATTTGATTATCATGTAGTTTTTATCAGGTGTATATTCTTTACCTGATCACTTGCCTCTTCTATTTTTAATTGCAACTTTCATTTTATGTAATTCATGTGTTAATTGGGTTCTACCTTCTGTCATAGGTTTACAACCTTTCCAGTGGTCGTGGAGATAGCTCGTATGAGGGAGTTCAAAGCATTACTCATGGGTAAGCCTCCATCCTCGGCTCACCACTCCATGGTAGCAATTTACAAGATTTGGTCCAATGGACAAATTGCACAAGATTTCACTGGTTCTCCAGAATTATTGTTACTTTTTTTAGCTTTAGGATTCCTTTTCCTATAGGTGCAAGTTATTATGGAAATTGTTCTTAAGGGTCTAAAGACTCATACTTCCTTTTTTGGAAGTTTGTATGGTCATGGTTTCCAATTGCATGACTATTTGATTACGGACTGGAAATTCTTCCCAGTGTAATTTTGTATGAACAATTTATTTCTACATGTTTAGTATAATTTGCAAAGTAAACTGTGTAGCATTTCAAATTATTTTTCTTGAGTTGGAAGCGAATTAATTCCTAATTCTTTCTCTAGTTTAGGGTGTGTATTAATGAAACCTTATTTTATTTTGTTCCTAAGCCTATACAAAGTCAACGCACTCTACATTTATTTTTCTTATAGAGTCAATCACTCATTTATAATGTTTTCGTAATCTTTTTAGAGATAATTTAACTTGCTCATCTTCAATAGTTGTGGCCCTTAAGGAATCCCTAAATCTTGAGGATTCATTTATATTTTATAGATTTTTAGTGTTCGTAGCGCAATTTGAACTTTGTCGAGATAACTGATTTATTGTATGCTTCAATGTCTAATTTCTGCTCGTATAACCAAACAATTTGTTTTTTTAAATTAAGGTTGGGAAGTAATTGTTAATCATGTGAACGCGTAAGAATATGTATTCTACTATGTGCATTATTATGATGGACCTACTATGTATTTACTCTAGTAAGTAACTGGGAAAGAACTTGTGACTAGTTTAACTTGTAGTTTGATGGTGACTCAGTTCATAAATACTTCAATAAGAATATTTGTCTTCTTTTTGTGCACGTAGGATATATAGGATAAGCCAAAGGCTCAACCCTAACTAAATATTATTGCATACAAGGATAACTAAACATTTTTTTCAAGGGTTTATATCTGAAGTAACAGGAAATAAAACTACCATATACTACTAAATTAATGTATGCCCTATTATTTAATAAATAAATCAGTTTTCAATGAACTATTATAATTAAGGATCATGTTATGGATTCGAACCACATAAATAGAAAGAATATGTGGTCGCTTTTGACTAGCCAAAGCTAAATTGGAATTATGCGAGTTTAAGGATACATATAATATTTAGCAGTACCAACTAACCATCATTTAAATGTTTTTATTTCATATTCATAAATAATAAATAACATTCTCACATCAAGTAAGAAGTTCAGGAATAAAACATATCTAGGTAATTTCTCCCAGAACTGGAAGTTGAATTCCCCCCCTCTTGACCCGACATTAAGAACATGGAAGCATTTTATCCTACAATAAATCCACCCCCTTGCCCAGAACTTGGGTTTAGTTTTCATGATACCAACTTTCAAGTGCCACCAATATTTTGGTTCATAGGTTGTCACTGCAGAACCTAACACCTCACCTTGGTGCTCACTGATAGTCCTACTTCAGATCCTAACACCTCCCTTGGGTGATCACTAGAAGCTTTGTGCTACTTTTTAACATATTTTTCACATCCTAACATGTTTTGAAGGTGCTCCCTTACATCTCTTCCTTTTTCCACTTTCCATCCTTCTCCTCTCTTTTTTTTCCTTTCCCTTAAGCATGCTCTTTGTTTCATTTTCCTAGGGCTTTTAATATCCAGTAACTACCCCCCTTCCAATATCGGCCACTTGTATTTGTAAATATAGTTGGGAATTAGTTATAGACATAAACTTGAGTTTTGTCAATTCACAACAAGATTGCCCAACTTCCCGTACCTGAAATATGCACATATTATTGATTAAATAAAAATATCTACAATACTTTCAAATTACAAAATTTACCTGTCTTTTCCACATAAGTAAATGTAAATGAAGTCACTTTCATAATTACCAAGGGCATTACACTAACTTAACAAAAACGCCAATTATTTATTTGTTGACTTAATAAGGCCTTGCACATCCCAACTAACTTGCAATAGCCAAGATTTGTTATTCAATGGTTCAATCACCCTTCAAGTTTCACATAGTATGGTTTCCTTTTAATTATATTTATGTATGTGGTAGCAATTGCCTAAAATAAATAAGCATGAAATGCACAATCAATTAGAAAAACATGCCCATATGAACACTCACCTGAGTGCATATTTCCTGTGGCTTGAAATTTGGTTGAGCAGATGACAAAGACTTGAAATTTGGTTGAGAATATAACAAATAATTATGTCTCAAACAAGTATTTAGGACAATGCCGAAGAGGACTTAAAAATCTAATTGATCACCATAACAAAAAGGAAAGTTGAGTTGTTTTCATATAAATTCGTCGGAATCATGCCCAGTATTTGTAAGGAGGTCTTCCATATTCTTGAAAGAAGAAATGATTGAGATGCCCAACAAGAATGTTTCAGTCCAGGGCCAACGTCCTTGATTTTCCTTGTAGTTGAAAAAGTAAAACAAATGGAGAAGGTCCTTGATTTTCCTTGTAGTTGAAAAAGTAAAACTAATGGGAAACATATTTTACTTCTATTTCTCTTGGTATTGCACTTCATTGATTCTATTATTCTAAAATTAATCTGTTTTTCATGAGTAATTTATAATATATTGCTTTTTTTAATGATGGTTGGATTGATATTTCCACTAGTAAATTCTAATATATTGTTTTTGTTAATAATGATTGGATTTATAGATTAGACTTAGTACTTGTATGTTTGAACTTCGTTTGATTCTTAAGCATTAATTACATTCTTTGAGCAATAACAATTTATTTGTTGATTTACCAAATTGTTTATAAGTGATGGAGGACATTGCATCTTTTTTTGCATGGAACTTTGGTTCATAACTGGTTAAAATTTTAACAAAGTTATTGTCCAGTAATAGAGAATAATTTAGGTTGATGGTTGTTTTCATATTTTTGAAATGTTTATTTGATTATTCATTATCTAGTTAATATAGAGTTTTCAAAAGTGACAAAAAAAATTTAGTGGAAGAAATAAGTTTTTTATTTAGTTAAAGAAAATATAGTTTGGTTTGTTTAATCTTTATCATTTATATGAGTGTGTACATATCCCATCTCAATTGTAACATACCCAAAATCCACAAGTAATTTTTTTTTACTTGTTCACACAAACTCATGTTAATACCATTGTTCACATGATATGATAGATCATATCTAGGATGCACATTAGTCCAAGATATAATCCCATAGAGATCCCTACTTAATCTTAATCAAACTATTTTAAACTTAACAAGTAATAATATAATCCTCAATTACTTAACTATTAGTAAAAACTCTTGTCAACAAATAAGTTTCCCCTTCCAAATCATTTTAGAGATATAGTTACACCCTATCTATATTAATCCATTACATTATATACACTAACAATTCGTTTTCCAAAAGCCCTCTTGCAACCGTATTATACAATAATTTAAAGTTTGTTCTCAATAACATACTAAACTTATATCTATTGCATAGGTGGTTATAATTTAACATAAATGCTACATTAGCTCGACTTTATACACTTAAATCTCAATAAAATCATATTTTAATTTCCTATCATAAGGTCCTTGCTTTGTTTCAAGCATAAATAATAGCATAAAAACATACCAATATTTCATGCTTAATTAAAGCCATCATTCAACAAGAATTAAGTCCATGGATTGTTTAACCAGACATATAGGCATAAGGGAAGACACTTTTATTCCTATGTTATTATTCAAGGTAGAATAAGTCCCACTGAATGTCTATAGAAACTCCCTATACATAGTTGTTACAACTATAAATAAACACGTATGCACATCATTTTAAACAATGTTTGACATTCTTCCCTTTGACTCTAATTCTATGTCTAGTTTCCAAACATAAAGAGTAAATTCCTAAACTATTAGTTTTGGTATTTTAAATTCAAATAACTAACCATTTATGTGATACATCCATTACCATATAAAATATCAATTACTTTAAAATGAATTCTTAAAATAAAAAGAGTACTCTAAAATGAATGAAATGTCATTCTACTCCATAATAATGTTATCCAGACTATTGAACATCTAAGGGCACCCGCAAGAATCTGCTACCCAAATATGATGCAATGGGGGCGTGCAAGTGGAACAAAACAAGAACGTGCACACACCCTTGTATGCATGCACGCACTCCTGCTTCGGTAGTAGTGAACCTCCAGGTCGGATTGCCAGCGTGGAAAACAGGAGCACGCACGCGTCTCTAAAGACGCGATCGCATATAAGTGCATGCACGCGTATGTGGACGTGCACGCATGTTTTGTGCGATCTCGCACAAGGAGGCGTGCACATCCCTATGTTTTAAAAAAATAAAAAATAAAATAGTGAACAATTTGTTTTGTTCACAACCCACTCACGAGCGCACAAGGAGGCGAAAACGACCCCCAAGGAGGCAAAAATGACCCCCAAGGAGCCCAACGGAAGTGTCCAACCAAGCTAAAACGACACCCATGATGTTGGAGTAAGGTAGATGGAGTAGGAATGTCATTTTTTTGTTTATTTTGATGTTTTTTAATGTTTTTCAAATAAAATACAAAATTAAAAAAAAAAGTTGAAAATGAATCGAAATGGGAAATTTTGATATTGCAGGTACAAATTACCTAAACATAATGACAAATACCAATGAACCATCACAACAAATGAATGAAACAAACCAATAAGATGACCCAAACCCTGAATTAAATGAAGAAAACCTCGAATGAAATGAAGAAAACCTCGAAGATGAATTACACAGGGATTTAAACCAATTAAGAATTTTGAGTGATGAACTGAAGAACACCAGGGAACCCTCTCGGGTTTCCCTCGCCACATCACTACAAAACATAATAGAGTCAATAAACATTTCCCACAATGAGATAACTAATTTGAGCGAATATAGGGATTGAATGAGAGAACATTATGGAACCGGTATGTCCAAAGAGGATATAAAAACCTGAATATCAAAAAATCCCAACTATGGAGAAAATTTACAGATCTGAGAACAGGATAGCCTCCAAATGTGAGGAAGAGGCGAGTTTGCATGGACTGGTGTAATTACCAGCTATGGAGAGAAAACTGGAGGAAGATATGGTTCATGGTTTTTGACAAGCCTCCATGCAACAATGTCGAGGTCCCACAGTATTTTCTCAGGAAACTGTGGGCTGAGTTTGTGTTAGGGTTCCATGTGAACTACTTCAACATCACTGAGATCCAGGGCGTCGGTTTTGGCTTAGCCAAAGCTCGACCTCACGCCCACCGGAACCTACTCAGAGGACCTCCTGCACCTAGGAGAGAGCCAAACCCACTTCCCTCAACCCCTTGGATTAGGTTGTAAGCTACATGAGATCCATGAATCCATTAGATGTGCCACACGACACCTTCTTAGGAATACCACATTTGTGGCTATGTCCTCGCAGAGCGAGCAGGACCACCCCGAGAGACACACTTCTGCATGGTCTACAGGTGGTGGGCGAGGGAGAGCAGCTACAGGTGGTAACCAGGATGATCCATCCAACTCGACAGAACCAGTGCCACATCGTTATTCTTATTGTGGGAATCCATGCCATTTTCCCATGCAGGAGCATGCCACAGAGATCTACCTACAACAGGTTAATTATTGTATTATTTAATGTTCAAGTATTGATTATACGTTATGCACTCTCATAATTTCTAATAAATTTAACTTAGAATCATATGTTGATGACTTGATTTGTTTTGATGTACAACTATTCAGTGTTGAGTCTCCAACACCCGGGTGGGAGGATGTTGGTTCCTTCAACCTAGATGGAGCCATGGAAGCTGCAGAGGACATCGCGGCACCATACACACATGTATTTTTCTTTTAGTAATTAAATTTAATGTTAGTAGTCACAATCTTGTCATCCAATGTAGTTAATATTTAGTAATTGAATGTAAATATTTTTTTGCAAATGAACAGGTTTCCGTAGGAGTGAGTGACCATCCATCCCTACCAGGGATCAGCAGATCCCCTCATGAGCAGGTATCTTGTAATAAGGTATAAATTTAATTTCAGTTTTGATGGCTTAGATTTGTATAGTTATATTTTTATGTACTAATATACGGGGCCATGAATATGTATGTAGGTCCGAGTACATAGGCACGTCGGTGTCACTATATCTCCATCGACTACCTTTTTTCCCACCATATATGCCAGGTGTAGCCCCTGGCATATATGTCCCTAGATTTCCCTGCATCCCTCCCCACCTCGTTCCATCCATCCATTTCCTCCCATCCACCACCACACTTCCATCTAGCTCCTTCTTCTTCATCACAACTTCGTTGGAAATTAGTGTTTTGGAATGTCATAATCATTTTGACTTGGATGGAAATCATTCTTAGTTTGACAGTCCTATCTTCATGAAAAGTGGATTGATTGGGGTCTATGTCAATGTATGTCGGTTTCAAAAAAGGTTGAATTTGTACGATATGATGATAACGTCCCATCAACACCACTAACATGCCTCAACCACATGCATAATTGTAAGGAAAATTACATCCAATGTAGTTCATGAAACCCTAGCTATGTTGTAGTGCAGGTATATATCTTCTAGGTATATGGTTCTACTAGTTTCTAGTTAAGTGAGACTAACAAATCTAATGAGTTCATAAACCCTAGTTTGTAGTGCTATGTCTAAATTTGTGAACCCTAGATTTTAAGTTTGTGTTTTCTAGTTCAAGAAACCCTAGATTTGTTGACATTTGTTCTTATAGATTAGGTATATGGTCTAGGTATTTGTAATCCTTGTCTTTTAGGTTTGTGGTTTGTAGTTCATGAAACCCTAGTTTTTCTTTCTATTTATGCATGTAGCTTAGGTAGGTTGTTTAAGTATTTCTACATAAGTGAAACTAACATAGCACATGATCTCTATGTATGTGAATTTCTACTTTATAAAACCCTAGTTTGTAGTTATATGTGTAAATTTATAAGCCCTAGTTTTTAGGTTTATGGTTTGTAATTCGTGAAACCCTCGTTTTTTTTCTATTTTCTCTTGTAGCTTAGGTATATGGTCTTAGTGGTTCTACATAAGAGAAACTAAAATATCATAGAAGAAAAAGCACGTGTGAGGAGGTCCAAGACATAAAAATTGTTCTTCCTTGACAAATAAAAAATGAAACAAGTTCATGAATATGCGTCTTTTATAAAAGACATGTCATCCTTATTGATCCTTCATTTGGTAGCGATGTGTTCTCTTTGGGTGTACAATCATGGTTTTAAGGGTTGTTTTGGCTAGCAAGCTCCTTTTATTTCAGAGTATTTTCCTTAGTCATCATCTTGATGGCCTACACAAGTGCATGATGACATATCCAAAGGTTTGCACTTATGATAGCTAACAAAATAAACACCATTAAAGTTTACTTAACAAATTCAACCCAAAATTATCTCAAATTAGCATGCCTAACCAATGCTAGAATCTACCCAAATATAAAGATAATATAAGCTAAAATTCAAATCTCCAAGTACACAATATTTGGACAATTGAAACAGTTCTTATATATATGTATATATATGATATGTATGTATATATATTTGGAAACCATAAGCGATGCTAGTCCCAAACTATCATTGTTGTCATTAAGGTATCCACACTATAATTGTTTTCCTTGTTAGGGTTTATAAACCCTGATCATCTTTCATCATAGAAGCACATGGCCTTTCAGAGAAGTCTAGCACCAGTTTCGACGTCAACATGTCTATCCAAGGATGATTCCTCAAACCCTAGGTCTTTGACTATTGCATCAACACAAGCACCAAGACCTCCATGGAAAATCAACTAAACTTAAAAAATCTTCTTCTAAGCAAGGCATCAAAAGAAGCTTGAGACTTATCAAGTTAAGTTTTCCATGGTCTTTCCCTAAACTCCATGTATCACACAAGAAGAGGATTGCAATATCACCAAATACGTTAGCTCTTTTCTTTGTATCTTCTATAGGGTTGGAACCCTAAATCTACCTCCTTTAATTTCACAAAAAGAGCTACGGAATCTGCAAGACAACCATCAATTCCTCTAGTATTATATCTCCTTCTCCAAGATTTACTTACATATATAAACCCTAGTGTCCTCATGCATATCCAAGTTTCCTCATGTAATGCATTCCTCCTTTAGTTGTGTACAACATCTTCTTGTTCCCAATTCTCCTCGACATATGTGTCAGAGGTGGTTACAATGCTCCAATGCTTATCCTCAATATGTGTGCCAAGGTGGTTACTATGCTCATTTGCTTCTCCTCAACATGTGTGTGAAGGTGGTCACTATGGTCCAATATTTCACTTATCTTCATCCTAATATCACAAGACAACCCAACCAAAAAAAACATAGTCCAAGTGTTTGTTAACACCATGAGGATACATCCCTTAGCGCACTCTTTCCAAGCATATAACATATCCAGAATATCGTATTACAACAAATTACAACATCAATAAATCTACTCTTTTATTTTCAAGATATATGTTAAAAATAATATTTTCAAGATATGTGTTAAATCACATAACAAATTCAACCCAAAGTTTTCCAAATTAGAATTCATAACCAATGCTAGAATATACCCGATCATGAAGATAATATAAGTTGAAATTCAAATATGCAAGTACACAATATTTGGACAACATTGAAGGAAATTGAGCAAAACCCTAGTTTACAAAATCAATGCACAATGAACTCATTGGGCCATGCAAATGCGGTGAAAAGGGCCCGCTAGAGGTAATGGCATGCCAGGAGACCAACGGATTCAACGGCTTGTCGATCCGACCTTCGGTTGTCAAGCTGAAAGTCGCATGAAAATATCATTCAAGGACACTAGGTCACTCTCGGTCCGGGAGTGAAAAAACAATCAAAGCAGCAATATTGCATGTCATTGCCTCCGACAAGTGTGTATGGCCAATGTAGATATGGAAACACTACCAAGACTGGCACGGTGGAGGGTTTTGCATAGTTGACCCACCAATACGAGAGTTGCATGGAAGGAAACTGAGCAAAACCCTAGTTTATGAAACCTATGCATAATGAACTCACTGGGCCATGCAAACATGGTGGAGAGGCCTCACTAGAGGTAATGGCATGCCAAGAGACCAATGGAGTCGATGTATCGTCGATATGACCTCTGGTATAGTTATGTCGATTTGAAAGTCACATGAAAATGTCGTTCAAGGACACTTGGTCACTCTCAGTCCAGGAGCGAAAAACCAAACGAAGCAGCAAGATTGCATGATGTTGGCTCCAACAAGTGTGTATGGCCAATGTAGATATGGAAACACTACCAAGACTATCACGGTGGAGTTTTTTGTAGAGTTGACCCAGCAATGCGAGAGTTGCATTGAAAGAAACTAAGCAAAACCCTAGTTTATGAAACCAATGAACAATGAACCCACTGGTCCATGCAAACGTGGTGGAGAGGGCCCAATAGAGGTAATGGCATGCTAGCACTAGTGGAAAATGAGAGATTAGTGACCAGGAGACCACAATTTTTGGTCACCACATTTTTTTTCAAGGGATAAATGACCAAAATTGATAAATTTAAGTGAGCTAACTAAAAAAGACCAAGATAAATGACCACTTTTGGTCACGAGATAAAAACCAACTTAAAACGACCAAGATAAATGACCAAATTTGGTCACAAGATATCTAGACTAAAAATTATGACCACATAACAATTGGTCATTTATTTGGTCGTTTTTAGTTGTCACTCCGGCAATGAAAAAAATTACAAATTTGACAATGAATTTTTACATTTTACTAAATTCTAACATATATATAATATATATTTACACATCCTTATATTAATTAAACTGAATTAATGCAACCCAACTATATGTTAATTTGGACATGACCTTGGCACAAAAAAAACCCACTAAACCTTGGCATATAATGCTAATTATAAGGCTAATTTGCATGACCTTGACATATCATTATAGTTTTTATAGGCTAATTTGGACACGATCTTGGTACCTTGGCTAATTAAATCGGTGGAATCCACGTCAGTTAAAGGGTATTTTTCTATTTGGACCAGCGGTCGTTATAGAAAAAATTATATTATCTAGACTTTAGAAGATCAACTCATATAATATGGGAGTGATAAACATTTTCATCATCATATTATGCACTCAAAATGGACTCAATTCACATAATGAACTCAATCCTAGCATTAATATAACCTACAAGACATTTGTGGGTAACAAAAACATGTTGACCATGCTATGTCGACCATCTACTCCATGGACATTTTGTACTCATCTATATATTGTTTATTAAAATAATATAAATATATGAACTCATTAAAGTTAATATATAAATTAGTTTACCATATAAATTTTTTATATTAAAAACCTATAAATATTACATACAAAATAAATTAATACAAAACATTTTTTCTATAGTATATATATAATAAAAAATACATTTAATACAAAATAGTATTATACCAATATAATAATAATAACAATATATTGTAACAAACTATACAATATTGTAAAAAAACTATATTATACATCTAAACATAATACTGTAACTAGCTCCATCGACAATATGGAACAAATTTGGTACTAAATACTCCAACATTATGGACTAACCATGCCAATTAATTCTTCCACTAACAAATGGGAAAGTGATTAATAACAATGGACCTTACATACCCTGAACTAGCCAGGTAGCGCCAATGATTAACGATGGGCATATTTTGCAACCCTGCACCAGTTCAAGCACCCCGCCAAATCGATATTGGGTCCCATATTTCCCTTGGGTACGAGCAAGTGGTTGGTTGGTTGTGAGAGGATGAATTACGTCTGAGAGGCATCTTTTTGGGCATCTATTAGGCCATGCAGATTGAAATTGAGACACTGGTTGAAGGGTTTGAAAAATTGGCTGTATATTTTCAATTGCTGCGATGGATAGAAGGGCATTGGAGAAAACTTGGAGGATTTGAAGAGGCATGCATAGAATTCTGGAGCATTGGAGTTGAATTTTCAGTCGAAATCCCATTCACAAGTTAGTAAATTCCATTCTTTTTAAAAAACTTTAAATACAAGGTTTCTCTGGTTTTTTTTTTCCTATAAAAAAAAATGACGGTCCACATTATGGAGTACACCTGTTATTACATGGTTTCTCTGGCTCCCCATAAGTTTTTTCACTATTTGAGAAGGCCCTTCTCCATATCTATTTCCACGCCCTTCTCCAGATCTATTTCCACACACATTCTAGCACAGGAATAGTTACCTCATTTTGGCTCAGCTCAGTCAATAAAATGGCCCTGCTTGTTTCTAATGTCTTTGAGAAAGGATTCATCCAAAAAGATTATGGGGAGGTATGGCAGCTTGACCCACTCAGGGGCTACAGAGATCTCCATATTTGTATCAAATCCTAGGGTCCAATGGGTGAGGAACATTTCCTTGGAACCCATGAGATTTGAAGCTCAGGTCTCTCTCCTCCTTGCTATGAAATAAAAACAAAAAAAAATCTCAACCAAAAGCAACATCAAATACATTACCTTGACTCTTGGGAGCCTAATTCTATAGAATCCATGCTTGAACTGCTAGAGGACTAGGCCAAAGGCCTATAAACTTTCCTATCAGAGTTCACTCATGCATAATAAGGGATTTTCTCTTTGCCTTTGAAGACGAAATGCCTAGCTTGGGAATGGCTTCTGCCCTCTTTATGAACTAGTTCTAAATTGGGTACTTCACATTGGTTGACTTTGAGGATCTAAGTAAAGAAAGGAACACCTCTGCCTTAGATTTAGAAGGATTATCCATACTGAAAACACCAAGGGAATCTCAACCTCGGCTGCTGTTGAAGGAGCATAATTACTTTTCATTTGAATAAATAGTTAGTGGAACACGAGCATTCACACATGGTCATTCATTCTCAGCATCCCCATAATCAATGGAACCAGCCTCCTCAGTTTCCTAGGAGCCGTCCCAATAGGAGCATTTTCGTTATAGAATTAAAACATGGAGCAGAGGATGGGTGAGCATTTCTTTTTATTTTTACCAAAATAATATTATGCCTTTTTCTACAAAAACTGTGCTTGTGACCAAAAAAATCTGTTATCTTTTTTATTGTAGGAATCGACATAAAAAAAATTAATAACCTTTTAAATTTGATACATAACTTGAGTTACAATGTTACATGTCTCCTCAATACTTGATTGTAAGCATCTTCTTACTCTCAATAAATACATGTAATGTTACAAATCTCTCCATACTAGATTCTAAGCACCTTGCTACTCAATGATAAGTCTCCTCCATACTAAGTTGTAAACACCTAGCTACTTTTAATACAATAAAATTGTAAATCATACCTTCTAAAAGATTTTAGTAAACTAAAACATTAACAAGTTTTTATTATGTAGTGACATTAGATCATGGATCACTATTGTAGCGGAATTTTGATGTTAAAATCATATTTCTGAGGTCTCACCTTTTCCCACATCTACAGGACTCGCAACTAAAGTGAGAGCTCAAGAAAGGATCCTCTTTTTTGAGGACTTTCAGGATTTTACCCAGATCGATGAATGATCTATCGAAGTCTACTAGATTTTATGTTTTTTTCTAATCATGGATGACTGTTCATTTCCTTTGAAGTTGTTTTCCTCATGCATGTGCCTGGTATTGCTTTTATGTTTATATATTTGATACTTATGATTTTTATAGGTTTTTTTTTCCCACAAAACTGATCATGTAATTATAATTTTGAGTCACACTGAATAACAAAAAGTAATAATTTTTCATTCATTTTGATTCAGGAAAAACATCTTTTAAACAGAAGCCAATAATTTAATAATATATCAATATTTTGAGAGCGTTTACAAAGTATATTGATGCAGAGATGGCTTGAGAATGTATCATTGAGCTTGTTGATGCATAGCTCAAACCCGTGTTCACTGAAAACTATCTTCTGGAACCTCCTTGGCAGCGTTACTTTTGGCTATTGTGTAAATCCAAAGGTTGTTGCTAATTACTTTGGTTAATGAGATATGGGCTGATCTGTTGTAATGGCCATTACATGGGTGCGTTACACACTCTCCTAAAAACTTAGGTTTTCAATATTTATGTTTTCTTTGTAAAATTTCACTTGGAGTAGAGCTGAGCTGGTAATTATTCATGTGACTTTAAAGATGGAGACCTGTGTTCAATTCCTTGGTTGCTGGAGATATATAGTTGGTTTTATTTACATGTAAGAAACTACTCATTGTTGAATTGCTTATGTTTTGTGTGGGTTGGAAGTGAATAATCTTGGTTCCATTCCCTTTGACGAGAACTTTTGTTTTAATGATATATCTCTGTTAAATGAAGCAAGTGGAAGCATCATATGCTTAGGTGCATTTTTTGGGTTTGGAGTTTATAACACTGTAAAAAAGTGGTATGGATTTATTTTTTAAATTCAATGTTTTACCTCCCCTAAATGTTAAATGACACTGCTTGTTTCTAATGTCTTTGAGAAAGGATTCATCGCAAAAGATTATGGGGAGGTATGGCAGCTTGACCCACTCAGGGGCTATAGAGATCTCCATATCTGGATCAAATCCTAGGGTCCAATGGGTGAGGAAAATTTCCTTGGAACCCATGAGATTTGAAGCTCGGGTATCTCTCCTCCTTGCTATGAAATAAAAACAAAAAAAAATCTCAACCAAAAGAAACATCAAATACATTACCTTGACTCTTGGGAGCCTAATTCTACAGAATCCATGCTTGAACTGCTAGAGGACTAGGCCAAAGGCCTATAAACTTTCCTATCAGAGTTCACTCATGCATAATAAGGGCTTTTCTCTTTGCCTTTGAAGACGAAATGCCTAGCTTAGGAATGGCTTCTGCCCTCTTTACGAACTAGTTCTGCATTGGGTACTTCACATTGGTTGACTTTGAGGATCTAAGTAAAGAAAGGAACACCTCTACCTTAGATTTAGAAGGATCATCCATACTGAAAACGCCAAGCGAATCTCAACCTCGGCTTTTTCACGCTGCAGTAGAAAATGAGGTGGACCAGCACCACAGTGAGTATGAATTTGAAGAGGGAGATTGCGTTTTCTTGAGGCTACACCTTTATAAGTAGAGGTCTCTCAAAGATAAAGGGGTGGAGAAACCTGGACCTAAATACCATGTGCCTTATGAGTTTCTATAAAGGGTGGTACAAGTTGCATATACTTGAGCTGCCATCAGGGTCATGAGTGCATAACCATTCATGTCTCATACTTGTGAGTCCATGTTGAACTATCTTTTGCTATATGTGATGTTTTATTCTAGATCTTGAGAGACTTATTGATGCAGAGATGGCTTGAGAATGTATCATTGATCTTGTTGATGCATAGCTCAAACCCGTGTTCACTGAAAACTATCTTCTGGAACCTCCTTGGCAGCGTTACTTTTGGCTATTGTGTAAATCCAAAGGTTGTTGCTAATTACTTTGGTTAATGAGATATGGGTTGATCTGTTGTAATGGCCATTACATGGGTGCGTTACACACTCTCCTAAAAACTTAGGTTTTCAGTATTTATGTTTGCTTTGTAAAATGTCACTTGGAGTAGAGCTGAGCTGGTAATTATTCATGTGACTTTAAAGCTGGAGACCTATGTTCAATTCCTTGGTTGCTGGAGATACATACCTGGTTTTATTTACATGTAAGAAACTACTCATTGTTGAATTGGTTATGTTTTGTGTGGGTTGGAAGTGAATAATCTTGGTTCCATTCCCTTTGATGAGAACTTTGGTTTTAATGACATATCTCTGTTAAATGAAGCAGGTGGAAGCATCATATGCTTAGGTGCATTTTTTGGGTTTGGAGTTTATAACATTGTAAAAAAGTGGTATGGAATTTTTTTTTAAATTCAATGTTTTACCTCCCCTAAATGTTAAACGACACTGCTTGTTTCTAATGTCTTTGAGAAAGGTTTCATCCCAAAAGATTATGGGTAGGTATGGCAGCTTGACCCACTCAGGGGCTACAGAGATCTCCATATCTGGATCAAATCCTAGGGTCCAATGGGTTAGGAACATTTCCTTGGAACCCGTGAGATTTGAAGCTCATGTCTCTCTCCTCCTTGCTATGAAATAAAAACAAAAAAAAATCTCAACCAAAAGAAACATCAAATACATTACCTTGACTCTTGGGAGCCTAATTCTATAGAATCCATGCTTGAACTGCTAGAGGACTAGGCCAAAGGCCTATAAACTTTCCTATTAGAGTTCACTCATGCATAATAAGGGCTTTTCTCTTTGCCTTTGAAGACGAAATGCATAGCTTGGGAATGGCTTCTGCCCTCTTTACGAACTAGTTCTGCATTGGGTACTTCACATTGGTTGACTTTGAGGATCTAAGTAAAGAAAGGAACACCTCTGCCTTAGATTTAGAAGGATCATCCATACTGAAAACGCCAAGGGAATCTCAACCTCGGCTTTTTCAAGCTACAGTAGAAAATGAGGTGGACCAGCACCACAGTGAGTATGAATTTGAAGAGGTAGATTGCATTTTCTTGAGGCTACACCTTTATAAGTAAAGGTCTCTCAAAGATAAAGGGGTGGAGAAACCTGGACCTAAATACCATGTGCCTTATAATTTTCTATAAAGGGTGGGACAAGTTGCATATACTTGAGCTGCCATCAGGGTCATGAGTGCATAACCATTCATGTCTCATACTTGTGAGTCCATGATGAACTATCTTTTGCTATATGTGATTTTTTATTCTAGATCTTGAGAGACTTATTGATGCAGAGATGGCTTGAGAATGTATCATTGATCTTGTTGATGCATAGCTCAAACCCGTGTTCACTGAAAACTATCTTCTGGAACCTCCTTGGCAGCGTTACTTTTGGCTATTGTGTAAATCCAAAGGTAATTGCTAATTACTTTGGTTAATGAGATATGGGCTGATCTGTTGTAATGGCCATTACATGGGTGCATTCCACACTCTCCTAAAAACTTAGGTTTTCAGTATTTATGTTTGCTTTGTAAAATGTCACTTGGAGTAGATCTGAGCTGGTAATTATTCACGTGACTTTAAAGCTGGAGACCTGTGTTCAATTCCTTGGTTGCTGGAGATATATACTTGGTTTTATTTACATGTAAGAAACTACTCATTGTTGAATTGGTTATGTTTTGTGTGGGTTGGAAGTGAATAATCTTGGTTCCATTCCCTTTAACGAGAACTTTGGTTTTAATGACATATCTCTGTTAAATGAAGCAGGTGGAAGCATCATATGCTTACGTGCATTTTTTGGGTTTGGAGTTTATAACACTGCAAAAAAGTGGTATGGAATTTTTTTTAAAATTCAATGTTTTACCTCCCCTAAATGATAAACGACATATTCTTTTGATTCTAAGGTATTTTTTGGTAACTGTAGAAAATAAGTTGAGGACTAAGCTCTAAAGATGATGAAGAAAGAGGTATTCTTCATCAAGGTATCATTATCAACTCTTTCACTGTGAGAGGCCTAATGCCACTTTGTCAGATATCTCTAGGTGACATTAGTGTCTAACTCTAGATGAAGCTCTTCAGTATGTACTATGTTCCGTTGATTATGGTAATTTCATGAAAATCCTTAGACACCTAGAGTTGTAGAATTTTGCTATACAGTTAAAGCACATCTTGGCATATATTTATCTTTATTGTTTTGTTATCCCCACCTAGAAATCCCTTACATTGGCATGCATTTATGTGGTATACGCTAATTGAATTAACTTCGAGTTCCATTGATTGTTGTTGGTTATTCACAGATATCATTTAAATATCTTATCCCTGGACCAGCATTTATTGGTATAGACAAATTTGGTTAAAATACCTTGGTTTTCCAAGCATGGTTCAGTTTTGGCAGTACACATTATCTTTAAATCTGTTAGGTAGAAAGACGGATTGCCACAATAAACATTTTCAAAAACTATATTGTGCTTCTTGACATCCCTCGCAGGTGTAAATTATTAATAACTTAAATTACTAGGTTTTTCGTTGAATATATGACTGAATTGAATTGATGCTTGTGTACTTCATATCAATAGCATAGTTATTGGTTTGAATAGTATTCTACATTACACTATGTTCATGTTTCTATAGTTTGGAATGCAATGAGTGCCTTGGTAACTATGACAGTTTAGCTTGCTTTGTATTCTTAGCTGATGTATTCATGTGATATATCAATTTTCCAAGTACTGGAGGTATTCAATCAATGAACATGGAACACAAGAAATCCCTGCAATGATTGAAAAAATCCATGAGATAAAGATGTATGAGCTAAGACAGTTGAAAGCTGATGAGGAATATTATGATGCAACAGACAATCTTCCTTATTCAGTTTGTGCTGTTTCTCATAGTCTTGGTGGAGCTGCCATGTTGATGTATTTGGTGACCAGGTGCCTAAAAGGCCTTCCACATCGACTTTCAATGCTAACTCTATTATCACTTGCAAGATTTCATGAGGATGCTGCTATGATCTTCAAATTATTTGAGTATTTTCTTCCTGCTTTTGCTCCAATTTTAGCTCCCTTGATACCTGGGCTATATATACCTACCAAATTTTTTCGGATGCTTTTCCACAAATTAGCTCGAGATTTTCAGAATTATCCTGCAATAGGAGGACTTGTACAGACCTTTCTCAGTTATGTTGTTGGTGGGGATAGCTCAAATTGGGTAGGTGTGATAGGTACACCACACTATAATATGAATGACATGCCAGGAGTCTCCTATCGGGTTGAGTACACTTAGCACAGATGAAATGTATGATTTTGGGAGTTCATTTGCTAATATGGAAACCTATGGTATGCCTTACCCATTAGACATTGGGTCAAACTATGGTGTCATTGATATTCCAGTTGCTGTAGTCGCTGGTCTAAAGGATAGACTCATACCTTGTTCCATGGTGATGAAGCACTACCGGATGATGAAAGAAGCTGGAGTCCAAGTCTCATACAATGAGTTTGAATATGCTCATCTTGACTTCACTTTTTCTCACAAGGAGGATATTCTCACATATTTTATGTCACAACTCTAGGTTGGGTCATCGCCAACAATGAAAGGTTTTGATTCTAAATCAACAAAATCAAGGAATTCTGGTTACGGTAGTCAGAAATATCAAGGGAGTAGGGACACGAGAAAGTCTAGCAAGCGTTCATCTCATAGATCATTTAGCAATCAAGACAACATTTCTACAGATGACAAATTGCCTGAACAACCAACAAGTCCCATTTCAGGCTGCAGTTCTTCAAAAGGATCTTCAACATCAGCGAACACGTAACTAAGTGGAGGCTCAAATGGAAAAGAATAGTTTTCAGCGAGGTTTTGGAAAGGAAGATGCAGAGAGAATAGTATATAATTCCAAACTTCATTTGAAACAGTGGGTTTGTTCAGAAAATATATGAAAGCTGATCAATTCTGCTTATAATTTTTTCCTGTTGAAACTATCACCCTGGTAATATTAATATGGCCATAGCTTATATTTATTAATTTTTAGTATTTTTCCCATGTCTACGAGAGGTTGAGGTTGATGATATCGATTTGTCTTTTTTCTGAATGTTGAAAACAAATCCCTGGCAAACTCATAGAAAAACCAACCCAGTCACAAAATTGTAATTATTGCCTTCTTCAGGTTCCAATCCTAGTTGGGATATATGATCATCTTTGAACAACTCCCAAGGATCCTCTTCTTTTGTGCTTGCAATATTTAGTACGAATTATTACCTCTGCAATTGGTTGTAATGTGGGGTGGCACATGGGAACTGGTGATCCCCCTAGCTGGAAGTATATACCCATCCTTATACAATCAGATAAGTATCAGGGTCTCCTGCTATTCCTGCACAACCACTTCTAGATTAGTGACCTTTATAGGTACATGCGGTGCCTCTACTTTCTTCTTTCCATTATCTTTATGTCAATATTCTTTAAATTAAATGCTAGCTGTTGAGGATTTCTTGGAGAAAAGACAACAGATATTTTAGAAGGTTAAGGAGATTCTCAGACTAACCCATGATAGTATAAAATCCCAGCAGGACCAGCACCACAGTGAGTATGAATTTGAAGAGGGAGATTGCGTTTTCTTGAGGCTACACCTTTATAAGCAGAGGTCTCTCAAAGATAAAGGGGTGGAGAAACCTGGACCTAAATACCATGTGCCTTATAAGTTTCTATAAAGGGTGGGACAAGTTGCATATACTTGAGCTGCCATCAGGGTCATTAGTGCATAGCCATTCATGTCTCATACTTGAAAAAAGTGGTATGGATTTTTTTTTAAATTCAATGTTTTACCTCCCCTAAATGTTAAACGACATATTCTTCTGATTCTAAGGTATTTTTTGGTAACTGTAGGAAATAAGTTGAGGACTAAGATCTAAAGATGATGAAGGAAGAGGTATTCTTCATCAAGGTATCATTATCAACTTTCTCACTATGAGAGGCCTAATGCCACTTTGTCAGATATATCTAGGTGACCATCTTGGATTGAGAAACAAAACCCCATAACATTAGTGTCTAACTCTAGATGAAGCTCTTCAGTATGTACCATGTTCCTTTGATTATGGTAATTTGATGAAAATCATTAGACACCTAGAGCTGTAGAATTTCGCTGTACAGTTAAAGCACATCTTGGCATATATTTATCTTTGTTGTTTTGTTAGCCCCGCCTGGAAATCCCTTACATTGGCATGCATTTCTGTGGTATACACCAAGTGAATTAACTTTGAGTTCCATTGATTGTTGTTGGTTATTCACAGATATCAATTAAATATCTTTTCCCTGGACCAACATGTATTGGTATAGACAAATTTGGTTAAAAGACCTTGGTTTTCCAAGCACGGTGCAATTTTGGCAGTACACATTATCTTTAAATCTGTTAGGTAGAAAGACAGATTGCCACAATAAACATTTTCAAAAACTATATTGTGCTTCTTAACATCCCTCGCCGGTGTAAATTATTAATAACTTAAATTACTAGGTTTTTCATTGAATATATGACTGAATTGAAGTGATGATTGTGTACTTCATATTAATAGCAAAGTTATTGGTTTGAATCGTATTTTGCATTATACTATGTTCCTGTTTCTATAGTTTGGAATGCAATGAGTGCCTTGGTAACTGTGACATTTTAGCTTACTTTGTATTCTTAGCTGATGTATTCATGTGATATATCAATTTTCCAGGTACTGGATGTATTCAATCAATGAAGATGGAACACAAGACATCCCTGCAATGATTGAAAAAATCCATGAGATAAAGATGTCTGAGCTAAGAGAGTTGAAAGCTGATGAGGAATCTTCTGATGCAACAGACAATCTTCCTTATTCAGTTTGTGTTTTTTCTCACAGTCTTGGTGGAGCTTCCATGTTGATGTATTTGGTGACCAAGTGCCTAAAAAGCCTTCCACATCGACTTTCAATGCTGACTCTATTATCATCTGCAGGATTTCATGAAGATGCTGCTATGATCTTCAAATTATTTGAGTATTTTCTTCCTGCTTTTGCTCAAATTTTAGCTCCCTTGATAACTGGGCTATATATACCTACCAAATTTT
>LPNX010557563.1:216375-248628 GCA_001517045.1 Pseudotsuga menziesii
AAGACAACAGATATTTTAGAAGGTTAAGGAGATTCTCAGACTAACACATGATAGTATAAAATCCCAGCAGGACCAGCACCACAGTGAGTATGAATTTGAAGAGGGAGATTGCGTTTTCTTGAGGCTACACCTTTATAAGCAGAGGTCTCTCAAAGATAAAGGGGTGGAGAAACCTGGACCTAAATACCATGTGCCTTATAAGTTTCTATAAAGGGTGGGACAAGTTGCATATACTTGAGCTGCCATCAAGGTCATTAGTGCATAGCCATTCATGTCTCATACTTGAAAAAAGTGGTATGGAATTTTTTTTTAAATTCAATGTTTTACCTCCCCTAAATGTTAAACGACATATTCTTCTGATTCTAAGGTATTTTTTGGTAACTGTAGAAAATAAGTTGAGGACTAAGATCTAAAGATGATGAAGGAAGAGGTATTCTTCATCAAGGTATCATTATCAACTTTGTCACTATGAGAGGCCTAATGCCACTTTGTCAGATATATCTAGGTGACCATCTTGGATTGAGAAACAAAACCCCATAACATTAGTGTCTAACTCTAGATGAAGCTCTTCAGTATGTACTATGTTCCTTTGATTATGGTAATTTGATGAAAATCATTAGACACCTAGAGCTGTAGAATTTTGCTATACAGTTAAAGCACATCTTGGCATATATTTATCTTTATTGTTTTGTTAGCCCCGCCTGGAAATCCCTTACATTGGCATGCATTTCTTTGGTATACACCAAGTGAATTAACTTTGAGTTCCATTGATTGTTGTTGGTTATTCACAGATATCAATTAAATATCTTTTCCCTGGACCAACATGTATTGGTATANTATACACCAAGTGAATTAACTTTGAGTTCCATTGATTGTTGTTGGTTATTCACAGATATCAATTAAATATCTTTTCCCTAGACCAACATGTATTGGTATAGACAAATTTGGTTAAAAGACCTTGGTTTTCCAAGCACGGTGCAATTTTGGCAGTACACATTATCTTTAAATCTGTTAGGTAGAAAGACAGATTGCCACAATAAACATTTTCAAAAACTATATTGTGCTTCTTAACATCCCTCGCCGGTGTAAATTATTAATAACTTAAATTACTAGGTTTTTCATTGAATATATGACTGAATTGAAGTGATGATTGTGTACTTCATATTAATAGCAAAGTTATTGGTTTGAATCGTATTCTGCATTATACTATGTTCCTGTTTCTATAGTTTGGAATGCAATGAGTGCCTTGGTAACTGTGACATTTTAGCTTACTTTGTATTCTTAACTGATGTATTCATGTGATATATCAATTTTCCAGGTACTGGATGTATTCAATCAATGAACATGGAACACAAGACATCCCTGCAATGATTGAAAAAATCCATGAGATAAAGATGTCTGAGCTAAGAGAGTTGAAAGCTGATGAGGAATCTTCTGATGCAACAGACAATCTTCCTTATTCAGTTTGTGTTGTTTCTCACAGTCTTGGTGGAGCTTCCATGTTGATGTATTTGGTGACCAAGTGCCTAAAAAGCCTTCCACATCGACTTTCAATGCTGACTCTATTATCACCTGCAGGATTTCATGAGGATGCTGCTATGATCTTCAAATTATTTGAGTATTTTCTTCCTGCTTTTGCTCAAATTTTAGCTCCCTTGATAATTGGGCTATATATACCTACCAAATTTTTTCGGATGCTTTTCCACAAATTAGCTCAGGATTTTCAGAATTATCCTGCAATAGGAGGACTTGTACAGACCTTGTTCAGCTATGTTGTTGGTGGGGATAGCTCAAATTGGGTAGGTGTGATAGGTACACCACACTATAATATGAATGACATGCCAGGAGTCTCCTATTGGGTTGTAGTACACTTAGCGCAGATGAAACATGCAAACAAATTTATTATGTATGATTTTGGGAGTTCATCTGCTAATATAAAAACCTATGGTATGCCTTACCCAATAGACATTGGGGCAAACTATGGTGTCATTGATATTCTAGTTGATGTAGTCGCTGGTCGAAAGGATAGACTCATACCTTGTTCCATGGTGATGAAGCACTACCGAATGATGAAAGAAGCTGGAGTCCAAGTCTCATACAATGAGTTTGAATATGCTCATCTTGACTTCACTTTTTCTCACAAGGAGGAGATTCTCACATATGTTATGTCACGACTCCAGGTTGGGTCATCGCCAACAATGAAAGGTTTTGATTCTAAATCAACAAAATCAAGGAAGTTTGGTTGCAGCAGTCAGAAATATCAAGGGAGTAGGGAGAAGAGAAAGTACAGAAAGCGTTCATCTTATAGATCATTTAGCAAGCAAGACAACATTTCTACAAATGACAAATTTCCTGAACAACCAACAAGTCCCATTTCAGGCTGCAGTTCTTCAGAAGGATCTTCAACATCATCGAACACATAACTAAGTGGAGGCTCAAATGGAAAAGAACAGTTTTCACCGATGTTTTGGAAAGGAAGATGGAGAGAGAATAGTTTATAAGTCCAAACTTCATTTGGCATAGTGGGTTTGTTCAGAAAATAAATGAAAGCTGATCAATTCTGCTTATAATTTTTTCCTGTTGAAACTATCACCCTGGTAATATTAATATGGCCATAGCTTATATTTATTAATTTTCAGTATTTTTTCCAAGTCTAGGAGAGGTTGAGGTTGATGATATCGATTTGTATTTTTTCTGAATGTTGAAAACAAATCCCTGGAAGACTCATAGAAAAACCAACCCAGTGATAAGATTGTAATTATTGACTTCTTCAGGTTCCAATCCTGGTTCGGATATATGATCATCTTTGAACAACTCCCAAGGATCCTCCTCTTTTGTGCTTGCAATATTTAGTACGAATTCTTACCTCTGCAATTGGTTGTATTATGGGGTGGCACATGGGAACTGGTGATCCCCCTAGCTGGAAGTAGATCCCCATCCTTATACAATCAGATAAGTTTCAGGGTCTCCTGCTATTCCTGCACAACCACTTCTAGATTAGTGACCTTTATAGGTACATGCGGTGCCTCTACTTTCTTCTTTCCATTATCTTTATGTCAATATTCTTTAAATTAAATGCTAGCTGTTGAGGATTTCTTGGATAAAAGACAACAGATATTTTAGAAGGTTAAGGAGATTCTCAGACTAGCCCATGATAGTATAAAGTCCCAGCAGGACCAGCACCACAATGAGTATGAATTTGAAGAGGGAGATTGTGTTTTCTTGAGGCTACACCTTTATAACTAGAGGTCTCTCAAAGATAAAGGGGTGGAGAAACCTGGACCTAAATACCATGTGCCTTATAAGGTTATATAAAGGGTGGGACAAGTTGCATATACTTGAGCTACCATCAAGGTCATGAGTGCATAACCATTCATGTCTCATACTTGAAAAAAGTGGTATGGAATTTTTAAAAAAATTCAATGTTTTACCTCCCCTAAATGTTAAATGACATATTCTTCTAATTCTAAGGTATTTTTTGGTAACTGTAGAAAATAAGTTGAGGACTAAGGTACTGTTAGAATACCTCATTCAGTGGAAGTATTTTCCATTGGAGGATACCACATGGGAAAGACCTAAAATATCGCAACATCCAACACTAAATTTGTTTTGGAGCGAAGATGTTGAACGAGGGACTTTCTTTTTAGCTAAAAGTTAAAACTGGGTGAATCATTGTATGATTCATATTGCAAACTAGTTGAAGTAGAAAGTCCACTCCCAAAGAGAAATACTTCCAATGGCTATAGAAGAATTCTGGCATCTAATAGAGTCTCCGACTATGAGTGCAATGTTGTGTTCTCTACCACTGTGAGTGAAATCTTGTGTTTTGAAGGTCTGATAGGGCCTCTAAGACTTGTTGTATATATAAATGCTTGTTTACTGCCCTGTTCTGTTAATGAAAAATGATAAATTGCACCCCTGTGAAACAAACCCTTCCAGCTGTACTAGTCACCCATTGATGAGAGAATGGAGGATCTGGTCAACACACCATTATCTTTTGAATATGCACTTGTTTCTTTGTTTGACCACAGTGATCATACACTTCAAAGGCACATAAAAACATTGTTAGGAATCCCTAGGTTACACCCCTATCATCCTAAACTAGCCTAGCTACCATCCCCTTCAGCCCTAGCCAACTTATCCCTCAAGGCAAGGCCATTTGCATCACTGATTTGGCCTATAGAACCTAACATTTTCATTTATGTTTGTATGAGGGTTACACATAACGCTTCTATGGTGATGTGAGATCATGTAGAGGGAGGATTGTTTATTTCCTCGAGGTAATGCCCACTTTTTTTTATTGCAGGTATCAACTCAACAATGTGCATCCCTAGCAAACGTTAATTTAAAGTGTCGAGGTCAAAAATTGTCCTTAGCCCAACTCAGAGGCACGAACATTGACATTAATGCTTTCAACTAACTCAGGAAGTTGGAACGTATCGTTTCCACTCAAATGTTATCCAGCTTGAATGATTTCATAACTTTTTTGTACTTCCCTCGATTAGAGGCGAGAGCTAAGCACCGAGCTGCAGACTCTTAAATACTATGTCAGAGGTTTTGCAGCGTGTATGCCCACAACTAGATGTCATTGATTAAGTGTTTTAGTCGTTGATCATACCCACTTCAGACCCTCTAACAGAATCTTTAAGAGTCTGCAGTTGGGTGCTTAGCTCTCGCCTCGATTGGATGTGAACAGGGTTATTATCCCTGTAAGAAATGTCTTGAAGGCTCATTTAACTCTATTGAGTGTTTTATCTCTACTTTGTCGATTCATTGCATATCCTTGGGTCACCGATGTCAACTAAATGTATTAGGCGCAAACATGAGTGTTTGCACTTTAAGCTCTGGTTGTACATGACAGTTTTTGCAATTTTACTAAGTTCTAGTATTGGTCTTACTTCAACAACTTCAGCCATCCAAATCTGCGTCGAGGATTTGTTTACCTGGTACTATTTATGAATTGAAAGTGCTCACTGGAAGCTCTACTTGATTCAAATTAATCATCGTTCCTTTTTCCACTTTCCATCCTTACGTTCTTTCTTCTCTCTTTTTTCCTTTCCCCTAAGCATTCTCTTTTTTATGCTTTCCTAGGACTTTTAGTAGCCAATAACTACTTCCCTTCCAAGATTGGCCAATTGTATTCGTAAATATAGTTGGGAATCAGTTATCGACGTAAACCTGAGTTCTGTCAATTCACAACAGGAATGCCCAACTTCTCGTACCTGAAATATATGCATATTATTGATTAAATAAACATATTTATAATAGTTTCAAATTACAAAATTTACCAGTCTTTACCACATAAGTAAATGTAAATGAAGTCACTTTCATAATTACAAGAGGGATTACAATCCTCCCCCCTAAAACTTTGTCACCGTCCTCGGTGACCATTCAATCTACATCAATTTCTTGAAACAAAAAGGGATTGTTTTGTCTTATGACATCTTCGCTTTCCCAGGTGACTTCTTCTGGAGCATAATGCTCCCACTGAAATTTAAGTCGATCGATTTTTTTCTCCCAGAGAATTACTTCTCTCATGTCAAGAATGTGTTCTGGTTCTGTGTGGAAATCTCTCTCCGGTTCCACCTATACATTATTCCAATTAATTATATGAGTATTATCATAAATATACTTTTTTTAGTAAAGAAACATGAAAAACATCATGAGTTCTTATGTGTGGAGGTAAAGTTAATTCATAAGTGATTGGTCCCACTCTGGCTAGCATTTCAAAGGGTCCCACATATCTTGGTGTCATTTTAGTAAAATCTCATGTTCTTAAATAACTCTTTTTCAGTTTAACCCTTAAGAACACATGTTCCCCTACAATGCACTCTTTGGTTGTTTTTTTCCTATATGCATAACTATTTTTCCTATCTTGTGTTATTTTCAAGTTATGTTTTATCTTTTGTACCATTGATTCCATTTGTGCCAGCATGTATGGTCTTAAATACATCCTATATGTTAGAATATTGTGAACGTATGAAATAATATCATAACACAATATAAAATATGGAAAGGATTATTTGTCTATCCTTCTATCTACCAAGCAACATAAAGCATGAAATAAAATTGGAGAAACAAGAACAACAAGAGAACACTGATATATGTGGTTCACCCAATATGGCCTACGTCCACGGGAAGGGTTGCATCTGCCATTATTCTAAAAATAGTTATCCAAGATTACATGGAATCCTCAAATATGCATCACAGCAAGCTCCATCACCCAAGCATGTCACAATCATGTGTGTACAAATGGCATGCACAACATGTGATGTGTGATGAACTACAATCAACACATACCCAAAATGGTCTCCTTCACCTCTCTTATATACCAAAAGATTTGAATTACAATACATCCCATAACACATGTGCGATAAATGAATTTCCACCTCTTTATATAGAGAATGGTTACAAAGGATATAACTACAATGATGCATGTGGGATAACTCTATTTTATAATATTAGAGTTGTTCTATGTCTTTAAATGATATTTTACCAATGTACCACATAATTCATCATTACGTATTCTAACACTGCCCCTTAATGATGACTGTGAGAAATAATACAAATGGAAGGAATGTGGAAACGCACCAACATCCCCCTTGATGACAACTTTCAGAATGCTCCATACAGTGCGAATAAAAAACACACTTCACCTCATGGACTTGATGAAGACAACACCCACTTCTCATGAAACTGCATCCAAACCAAGTTGTACAGTGAACATTTGCATAACAGAACAGTGCATGGCCAATACAACAGAACATGTAGATGTAAAATCATCACAACCTATAACTCAACTGATAGATGAAAGAACTCTGCAATAGATCATATGATGAAGACAAGAACCCTGGATCCATACATCAAAATAGTATTCAGAGAGCTCTTACTGAAGATTACATTGCGAATACAAGACCCAAATGGTCTTTCCATCGAAACATGAGCCAAACAGACAGTCTTCACAACACAGCTAAAATATGCATGAACAATAGAAGATGGATGTCCATTATACAACATTACTAGAATATTATGATATAATATGATAAAATTCAACTTTATATTCCTTCTTAACATCAACTATCTATGTTGCGGTCAAGGATAAGTTGAAAAGAGGAACAATGCTAAAGAACTAGAGATCTGAAACCATCATATGCTTAAACGAGAAAGGAATATTAGAAGCAAACTATCCTGCAACATAGATAGTTGATCTACATAAAATAACTTCCAAGAGTAAAGCATATAATAAACATGACAAGCCCAAAAATCATAAGAGATGATAAAACAACATTGCTTAAGAACATATAAATAATAGGAATTGCTTCTATGCAAGACCATATAAATTTTGAGCAAAAGATTATCAAGAAAAAAGACATGATATGATATAATAAATAGAGGAGCATAAACATGAGTGAGTATAATAGATACCAATATAAAATAATGAGCCAAGATACCACTTAAATATATGAAAACATATAGTCATCAAGTAATTAATCTTAAGAACAGGTTCGTTTCTTGTTAACACCATGTTAATATGCAAAAGATGAATGCCCTAAAAATGACAATGCTTCCATATAGGAACGTTATAGACAAGAAACACATGTTAATGCTTCCATATAGGAACATTAGAGACAATTAGGAACAAGACAACCTCTGCAATCATAAGAATATAAATATCAATGCAACAATAACAAGGTGCTCATGACAAAGATTTCAAGATTATAAGATTGTTCAAATCCATATAAACATTGAGTAAAAGATTATCAAAATAAAAATGACACGATATATATGAAAATAGATTAAAATGTTTAATATGATCAACATATAGCAAATTATGATCAACCCATGATATCACATAGATTCAAAAAATTGATTTTACTCAAGAAATCAATTAGCAAGAGCATATAATGATCATAAAGAGATTGCTTATAAAAACTATGAAATGGATTTTATACAATTGTTAGCAATAACATATAAATAAAGAAAATAATTATCACAAGACAACACATATAGAATCATCATTATCATTATTAGAAGAGTGAGACCATGTTAGAATATTGAAAAAAAAATCAATCAAATAAAACTATGATATCACTTATAGATATGAAAATATATCTATTAAACAACTAAGTCCTAAGCATAGGGTTAATTCTTGATGTCACCATTACCATACTAGAGATCCATGCCCCTGAAAATGTTAAACTTCTTCCACACAAAGAAGGTTATAAACATAAACAAGAATAAGACAATCTCTGTAAACATGATGAATAAAAACAGAAACCCTAATGCAAAGAGATCAAGAAGCTCATGACAAGAATTTCAATATAGGAGATGAATAAAAACTGAATTTTATCACCAAAACCGAATCCCAACATCTGTTAAAAGATAGATCTGTCACTCTGCAGCAGAAAACCGAAAGCAGAAAAAATGAAAAAATTTAAAATGACCATAACTTGGTCAACATTTCTCAAAATTTTTATTATAACCTGTTTTCGGAACTCGAGAAGCCATTCTGCATGAACCAATGTAAACCTAACATAAATATGGGCACTCAGTCAAAATTTATTCGCTCCGCAATATTTTTGTCTGTATGGAAAATTTCTGAAAAATAATTGATTTTAAATCAGTAATATCTTCGCTTTCCGAACACGAAATCATACGATTTTTTTTTTGAAATTCAGTATTTTTGTGAGAGCAACCTAGATCTGCAATTAATTTCTGTAAAAAATACACATAAAGTGTTAAAAAAAAGATCTAAAAGTCGCTGCCAAATTTTACATTAAACACTTAGCCACAAGGGTTAGGGTTTGAAAGAAAAAATTCAAATATGTAGAATAAAGCCAAAATATAGAAAAAATACAACATGGATATTATAGATTGGGTCAAGAAACCACACAAAAAAATGAAAAACCCAAGTAAAATCATGAACATATGTTGCTTGAGAAAAAAATTAACGAAGAAGGTAGACCATAGCAACCTGCTCTGATACCATGTTAAAATATTGTGAACATATGAAATAATATCACAACACATTATAAATGATGGAAAGCATTACTAGTATATCCTTGTATCTACCAAGAAACATATAGCATGAAATAAAATTAGAGAAAAGAGAACAAAAAGAGAACACTGATATACGTGGTTCACCCAATATGGCCTACGTCCACGGGAAGGGTTGCATCTTCCATTATTCTGAAAAATAGATCTCCAAGATTACATGACATCCTCACATATGCATCACATCTAGCTCCATCACCCAATCATGTCACAATCATGTATGTACAAATGACATACACAACATGTGATATGTGATGAACTACAATCAACACATACCCAAAAGGGTCTCCTTCACCTCTCTTATATACCAAGAGATTTGGATTATAATACATCCCATAACGCACGTGGGATAAATAAATTTCCACCTCTTTATATAGAGAATGGTTACAAAGGATATAATTACAATGATGCATGTGGGATAACTCTATTTTATAATATTAGGGTTATTTTATGCCTTTAAATGATATTTTACCAATATACCACATAATTCATCATTACATATTCTAACGCTATTTTAAGGATTTCCCCAACTTAAGGGTACTTAACATTTTCTACCATATAACACCTCAAAGGGCTCATTCTAAGGTAGGCTTGATAGTTTTTATTGTACGCAAATTCCACTAGGTGGATATAATCCTTCCATTTACTAGGTTGGTTCATCACGTACATTCTTAGCATATCTTCCAATACATGATCTACACGTTCATTTTTCCCATCAGTTTGAGGATGATAGACTCTACTAAAATTAAGTTGCGTGTCCATCCATGTAAATAATGATTTCAAGAAATTTGAGTTGAATTTTGCATCTCGGTCAGTAATGACTATTTTTGGTATCTCATGAAGTATGAAAATTTCCCTCATAAATATATCCGCAATGTTTATAACCTTGTATGTGGATTTAATTGGTATAAGTGAGATGCCTTGTTAAGTTTGTCTACTACAACCATAATTGAGTCATTCTGCTTTTTATTTTTGGGCAATCATGTTATAAAGTCCATGGTAATGGTTTCCCACTTCCATTCCGGAATGGGTATTAGGTTGTAATAATCCAATTGGGTGATGATGAGTACCCTTGACTTGCTGCCATTCAAGGCATCTAACGGAATATTATTTTGTCTCTCTTTTCATATTGGGCCAATAGAAATCATTTTTCAATATTGTTATGAGTTTTTGATATCGTACGTGTCCTAAATAAGGATTATCAAGCAATTCCCTAAAAATAATTTGTTTAATATTTAGATGATTAGGAACATAAATTTGATTTTTGACACGCAAAAAATCCTTCTACATCAATCTAATATATATCTTCAGCATTATTTTCAGGTCTATTAGTACATTTGTCCAACAAAGATTTGTATTTGAGGTCCTCATTTGATGATGTTTTTATCAAATCTTTCAATTATGTCTCATAACTATTGATTATGACAACATGAAATTCATGTTGTTGCCGACTAAGGGCAGTTACTACTATGTTTTCTTTTCCTTTAATATACTTAATTTCAAAATCATACTCACTTAAAAATGCAATCCATCTAGCATGGTGAGCATTTAATGCCTTTTGGTCAAATACATACTTTAATCCAAAATTTACAGTCAAAGACAATAACTTTTTTCCTACTAAATAATGACGCAAAATTTTAAGAGCATGAATAATGGTTGCTAGTTCCACGTCATGAGGGGCATAATGTTTTTCATGATCCTTCAACTTTTTGGATTTGTAAAAGATTGCAAGACCATATTGAGTTAAAACACCTCCTATACCATCCTTACTTGCATCTATGCAAACTACATAATCTTTATAATGATAAAAAAAAATTAGTACAGACATTTTAGGAAACAAGTTTTTAGTTTATCAAATTGTCCTAACATTGTTGACTCCACAAAAATATATCATCCCTCTTTTGTAATGTCATTATGGGATTAGTTATTCTTGAAACAAATTCTATAAATATGCGACAATACCCCTTTATTCCCATGAATGATGTGTCATCATGTACATCCTTTGGTACAGGCCACTCTATGATGCCCTTAATATTGGCAGGGTCAAATTGTTATACCCTTATCTAAGATAATATGTCCCAAATATTGCACCTCATTTTTATAAAATTCACATTTACTAAGCTTTGCATAAAGTTGATGTTCTCTTAAGGTTTGCAATATTAATAGCAAGTGTTCTTCGTGCTCTTTCTCATCTTTAGAGTACATTAGGATATCATCAATAAACACTAGTATGACTCTTTATCCAAATCTATGTTTAGCACATTGTTCAACATACACATAAAAGTTGCAGGGGAATTAGTCAATCCAAGAGGCATGATAACAAATTCATAATGACCAAACCTCGTTTAGAATGTGGTTTTATGAATATCCTCTTCTTTGATTCGTACTTGGTGATAAGCTGATCAAAGAGCAATCTTTGAGAAGATCTTGGCCTCCTTGACTTGATCAAACAATTCATCAATTCTTGGTAAAGGATATTTGTTTTTAATGGTCATCTTGTTTAGTTGTCAATAATCTATGCATAATTGAAAAGTGCCATCTTTCTTTTTGACAAATAGGACTGGTGCACCCCACGGTGACACACTTGGTCAATATAGTTTTTTTCAAGCAACTCATGTAGTGAAATCCTTAACTTTGTAAGATTTGGAATACTCATATGTTAGGGAGCTCTAGACATGGGTGTAGATCTAGGCATCGAATCTGTGGTGAATTTTATATCTCTCTTTGGAGGTGAACCCGGTATCTCATCTAGGAAAACATCTTGAAATTCACTTAATATTGAGAAATTTTCTATGGTTGATTTTATTTTTCTATCTTAGCATCTATCAATTTAATGACACACAGTTGACACCCTTTTCTAGTATGAATTTTAAGTTGAACAATTGAAATTTGTCGTATGGATACAAGTCTGTAAATTCCTTTTATACAGTAATTGTCACCTTCCTCATCAACATAAACAAAACTTTTATTTAAATAGTCTATGACAGTCCTATGGGAATCTAGCCAATCCATTCTAATCAGAATGTTATACGACCCTAAAGGTAGTGTATTCAGATTTACTTGTGTATTCATGCCATCTAAATTCAATTTGTGTCCTTTTACCATATATGTAACCTTTAATTTAATTCTTGTTGCAAGTTGTACCATCCATGCAATTTTTTGTTTTTATTTATGAAGTTTACATTTCTCAACTACTTTTGGTGCAATGCAACTCAAACTAGCTCCTGAGTCTATGAGAATTGCAACATGAGTGTTCAGCATTTTATAACCTTCCACTTCCAAAAAAGTTGATTGATGATATGCTTGTTGGTCTTCAAGGGAAGCATTTATTCTAGGCACATTTCTGGTTATGTATTGACAGTGGAAGCCTCTTGCAAATTGTTTAGGTTGGATATTTTCCTATTAGGATTATGTGGATATTTTTTGTACATACGAGGCCCATTTCAGCCCCAACATTTAATCTCTTTGTATTGTGACTTGCTCTACTATTAAGGGATCCTATACTTTTTTCTCCATTGTTTGTTGTTAGATTTTATCTGTTTTAGTTGTTATCATAATAACTTTTTGTTCCTTTTCTAAAGGAAGAAGGCTTAAATAATGTTTTCCATTGTTCCATCTTTTCTATTTTCTTATGCTGCAAGTTTTGTTCATTTCATACCTCTATTTAAATTGCAGATAACACAATTTAACTTTTCTAATTACTTCATCCATGTTTTATTGCATGTCGAATTCAATTTTATCTTTGTAAGCTTGAGGTAGGTAGTTGATAAACCCATATAGCTTAGCTTTTTCATCTTTAAGATACGGTACCAGTGTTGTAAATGAACGAATTTGGTTATGAACTCTTCAATAGTTAGTTGTCCCATTTTCAAGGCATTAAATTCTCTAGCATTGTCATCATAATATCGTTCCGACATGTACTTTTTCTTGAACAACTTTTAAAAAAAATTCCATCTTAACTCCTTTCTATGCACATTGTACACACTTTTAGCTTCCTGTCACCATAAGGAAGCTTTCCCACTCAACTAGAAAATAGATAAATGTTCCTTCAAATTGTCATCGTAATTATATACTTGAAAATATATAGTTATGTTTAGGAACTAAGCTTATGTAGCTTCCTCAGATTCCCCATCAAAAGTAGGGGGTCTTACTTTCTTGAATTCCCCTTGTAATTATACATTTTTTCCTTTTTGTTTCTTACATACAGGTTCATCACTACTTCCTAACTCTTCGAGTGAGGGATGAGGGTCATCTGTGAACTCTTCACTACTGGAAACTCATGGTTTCTCCCTTTTCCCCACACTGTAAGAATTATGGCCATTTTTTATATGTGTCACCTTATCCATTAAAATTTTTAGAATTAACTCATTTATTTCTTCCCGTTCTGGCCTATCATTCATTAATTTAGCATTACTTGCTTTAAGATTGTCTAGATCGGCTTCCAAACTTCTCATTGTCTCTAAATTTTTTACTGCACATCCGCATTATGTTTTGCTTCAATTTCCACATATATTCTTGAATATTCTGATGTCGACATCCCCTCTAAATTTTTCCTATGGTCAGCCATTATTGTGTCTTCTATTTGTGTGCATTAATTAATAAAATTTTGTTATTTCCATAACATATATATATAGCTTCTATGATTTAAGGAAAATTCTATAAGGTGTCCCATTAAGTTTGAGTGCTGCAACGTGGCTCTAATACCACTTGTAACATTATCTAAACTTCAACAACAAATTTTACTATAAAAAAAATTCTTAGTACTATCCTTTATAAGGACCTTATGGTCACTTATATAAAATTGTTTCATTAAAATGTAATCTGTAAATTTGTCTAGTTGAGGTAGATATACACAAACTATGGTTGTATTATGTATTACTTAACATCCAAAGGTTTAAATGGTATTATATTTCTTGGTTAATCCAACCATCATTTATTAATTCAAGGTATCATGTCTTTTTTTTACCCTTTTGTGTAATGACTAATCTTTTATCCTATCGCATCCTTGTTGATTAGGCTGGGATTTACATTTATCTTTGTATGAGGGTTTCACTTAACTCTTCTATGGTGATGTGAGATCACATGGGGGGAGGCTTTCTTAGATCCTCGATCTACTGTACACTCTTTTTTACTACAGGTATCAACACAACAATGTGCATCCCTAGCAACCATTAATTTAATTGTGTTGGGGTCAAAAATTATCCCCCACTCGAAGGCATGAACATTGGCATTAATGTTGTCAATTAGCATGGGAAGTTGGAAGGTGTTGTTTCCACTCATATGTTATCCAGCTAGAATGATTTCATAAATTTTCTATACTTCCTCGATTAGATGTGAAGAGGGTTATTATCCCAGTAAGAAATGACTCGAAGGCTCATTTTAATCTATTGAGGGTTTTAGATCAGCTTTGTTGATTCATCTCATGTCCTTGGGTCACTAAATTCAACTAATTTTATTAGGTGCAGACCTAAGTGTTTGCACTCCAAGCTCTGGTTGTACATGACATGCTTTTGCAATTTTACTTAGTTCTAGCATTGGTCTTTCTTTAGAACTTTGCAAACATCCAAATATTTGTCGAGGATTTGTTTATCATGTAGTTTTTATCAGCTGTATCTTTTTTACCTGATCACTTGCCTCTTCTATTTTTAATTGCAACTTTCATTTTATGTAATTCATGTGTTAATTGGGTTCTACCTTCTGTCATAGGTTTACAACCTTTCTAGTGGTCATGGAGATAGCTTGTATGAGGGAGTTCAAAGCATTACTCATGGGTAAGCCTCCATCCTCGGCTCACCACTCCATGGTAGAAATTTACAAGCTTTGGTCCAATGGACAAATTGCACAAGATTTCACTAGTTCTCCAGAATTATTGTTATTTTTTTTAGCTTTAGGATTCCTTTTCCTGTAGGTGCATGTTATTATGGAAATTGTTCTTAAGGGTCTAAAGACTCGTACTTCCTTTTTTGGAAGTTTTGTATGGTCATGGTTTCCAATTGCATGACTATTTGATTACGGACTGGAAATTCTTCCTAGTGTAATTTGGTATGAACAATTTATTTCTACATGTTTAGTATAATTTGCAAAGTAAACTGTGTAGCATTTCAAATTATTTTTCTTGAGTTGGAAGCGAATTAATTCCTAATTCTTTCTCTGGTTTAGGGTGTGTATTAATGAAACCTTATTTTATTTTGTTCCTAAGCCTATACAAGGTCAATGCACTCTACATTTATTTTTCTTATAGAGTCAATCACTCCTTTATAATGTTTTCGTTATCCTTTCGAAGATAATTTAACTTGCTCATCTTCAATAGTTGTGGCCCTTAAGGAATCCCTAAATCTTGAGGATTCATTTATATTTTATATATTTTTAGTGTTTGTAGTGCAATTTGAACTTTGTCGAGATAACTGATTTATTGTATGCTTCAATGTCTAATTTCTACTCGTATAACCAAACAATTTGTTTGATTAAATTAAGGTTGGGAAGTAATTGTTAATCATGTGAACGCGTAAGAATATGTATTCTACTATGTGCATTATTATGATGGACCTACTATGTATTTACTCTAGTAAGTAACTGGGAAAGAACTCGTGACTAGTTTAACTTGTAGTTTGATGGTGATTCGGTTCGTAAATACTTCAATAAGAATAGTTGTCTTCTTTTTGTGCACGTAGGATATATGGGATAAGCCAAAGGCTCAACCCTAACTAAATATTATTGGATACAAGGATAACTAAACATTTTTTTTTCAAGGGTTTATATCTGAAGTAACAGGAAATAAAACTACCATATACTACTAAATTAATGTATGCCCTATTATTTAATAAATAAATCAGTTTTCAATGAACTATTATAATTAAGGATCATGTTATGGATTTGAACCACATAAATAGAAAGAATATGTGGTCGCTTTTGACTAGCCAAAGCTAAATTGGAATTATGCGAGTTTAAGGATACATATAATATTTAGCAGTACCAAATAACCATCATTTAAATGTTTTTATTTCATATTCATAAATAATAAATAACATTCTCACATCAAGTAAGAAGTTTAGGAATAAACCATATCTGGGTAATTTCTCCCAGAACTGGAAGTTGAATTTCCCCCCTCTTGACCCAACATTAAGAACATGGAAGTGTTTTATCCTACAATAAATCCACCCCCTTGCCCAAAACTTGGGTTTAGTATTCATGATACCAACTTTCAAGTGCCACCAATATTTTGGTTCATAGGTTGTCACTGCAGAACCTAACACCTCACCTCGGTGCTCACTGATAGTCCTGCTTCAAATCCTAACACCTCCCTTGGGTGATCACTAGAAGCTTTGTGCTACTTTTTAACATATTTTTCACAGCCTAACATCTTTTGAAGGTGCTCCCTTGCATCTCTTCCTTTTTCCACTTTCCATCCTTCTCCTCTCTTTTTTTTCCTTTCCCTTGAGCATGCTCTTTGTTTCATTTTCCTAGGACTTTTAATATCAGGTAACTACCCCCCTTCCAATATTGGCCACTTGTATTTGTAAATATAGTTGAGAATTAGTTATAGACATAAACTTGAGTTCTGTCAATTCACAACAAGACTGCCCAACTTCCTGTACCTAAAATATGCACATATTATTGATTAAATAAAAATATCTACAATAATTTCAAATTACAAAATTTACCAGTCTTTTCCACATAAGTAAATGTAAATGAAGTCACTTTCATAATTACCAAGGGCATTACACTAACTTAACAAAACCGCCAATTATTTATTTGTTGACTTAATAAGGCCTTGCACATCCCAACTAACTTGCAATAGCCAAGATTTGTTATTCAATGGTTCAATCACCCTTCAAATTTCTCATAGTATGGTTTCCTTTTAATTATATTTATGTATGTGGTAGCAATTGCCTAAAATAAATAGGCATGAAATGCACAATCAATTAGAAAAAATGCCCACATGAACACTCACCTGAGTGCCTATTTCCTGTGGCTTGAAATTTGGTTGAGCAGATGACAAAGACTTGAAATTTGGTTGAGCAGATAACAAATAATTATGTCTCAAACAAGTATTTAGGACAATGCCGAAGAGGACTTAAAAAGCTAATTGATCACCATAACAGAAAGGAAAGTTGAATTGTTTTCATGTAAATTCGTCAGAATCATGCCCAGTATTTGTAAAGAGGTCTTCCATATTCTTGAAGGAAGAAATGATTGAGATGCCCAACAAGAATGTTTCAGTCCAGGGCCAACGTCCTTGATTTTCCTTGTAGTTGAAAAAGTAAAACAAATGGAGAAGGTCCTTGATTTTCCTTGTAGTTGAAAAAATAAAACTAATGGGAAATATATTTTACTTATATTTCTCTTGGTATTGCACTTCATTGATTCTATTATTCTAAAATTAATCTGTTTTTCATGAGTAATTTATAATATATTGTTTTTTTAATGATGGTTGGATTGATATTTCCACTAGTAAATTCTAATATATTGTTTTTGTTAATGATGGCTGGATTTATAGATTAGATTTAGTACTTGTATGTTTGAACTTCGTTTGATTCTTAAGCATTAATTACATTCTTTTGAGCAATAACAATTTATTTTTTGATTTACCAAATTGTTTATAAGTGATGGAGGACATTGCATCTTTTTTTGCATGGAAATTTGGTTCATAACTGGTTAAAATTTTAACAAAGTTATTGTCCAGTAATAGAGAATAATTTAGGTTGATGGTTGTTTTCATATTTTTGAAATGTTTATTTCATTATTCATTATCTAGTTAATATAGAGTTTTCAAAAGTGACAAAAAAAAATTAGTGGAAGAAATAAGTTTTTTATTTAGTTAAAGAAAATATAGTTTGGTTTGTTTAATCTTTATCATTTATATGAGTGTGTACATATCCCATCTCAATGGTAACATACCCAAAATCCACAAGTAATTTTTTTTTACTTGTTCACACAAACTCATGTTAATACCATTGTTCACATGATATGATAGATCATATCTAGGATGCACATTAGTCCAAGATATAATCCCATAGAGATCCCTACTTAATCTTAATCAAACTATTTTAAACTTAACAAGTAATAATATAATCCTCAATTACTTAACTATTAGTAAAAACTCTTTTCAACAAATAAGTTTCCCCTTTCAAATCATTTTAGATATATAGTTACACCCTATCTATATTAATCCATTACATTATATACACTAACAATTCGTTTTCCAAGAGCCCTCTTGCAACCGTATTATACAATAATTTAAATTTTGTTCTCAATAACATGCTAAACTTATATCTATTGCATAGGTGGTTATAATTTAACATAGATGCTACATTAGCTCGACTTTATACACTTAAATCTCAATAAAATCATATTTTAATTTCCTATCATAAGGTCCTTGCTTTGTTTCAAGCATAAATAATAGCATAAAAACATACCAATATTTCATGCTTAATTAAAGCAATCATTCAACAAGAATTAGGTCCATGGATTGTTTAACCAGACATATAGGCATAAGGGAAGACACTTTTATTCCTGTGTTATTATTCAAGGTAGAATAAGTCCTACTGAATATCTATAGAAACTCCCTATACATAGTTGTTACAACTATAAATAAACACGAATGCACATCATTTTAAACAATCTTTGACATTCTTCCCTTCTACTCTGATTCTATGTCTAATTTCCAAACATAAAGAGTAAATTACTAAACTATTAGTTTTGGTATTTTAAATTCAAATAACTAACCATTTATGTGATACATCCATTACCATATAAAATATCAATTACTTTAAAATGAATTCTTAAAATAAAAAGAGTACTCTAAAATGAATGAAATGTCATTCTAATCCATAATAATGTTATCCGAACTATTGAACATCTAAGGGCGCCCGCAAGAACCTGCTACCCAAATATGATGCAGTGGGGGCATGCAACCAGAACAAAACAAGAACGTGCACACACCCTTGTATGCACGCACGTGCTCCTGCTTCGGTAGTAGTGAACCTCCAGCTCAGATTGCCAGCGTGGAAAACAGGAGCACGCACGCGTCTCGCGTATAAGTGCATGCACGCATATGTGGACGTGCGGGCGTGTTTTGTGCGATCTCGCACAAGGAGGCGTGCATGTACATCCCTATGTTTTAAAAAAACAAAAAACAAAAGAGTGAATAGTTTGTTTTGTTCACAACCCACCCACGAGTGCGCAAGGAGGCGAAAATGACCCCCAAAGAGGCAAAAACGACCCCCAAGGAGCCCAACGGAAGTGTCCAACCAAGCTAAAATGACACCCATAACGTTGGAGTAAGGTAGATGGAGTAGGAATGTCGTTTTTTTGTTTATTTTGATGTTTTTTAATGTTTTTTAATGTTTTTCAAATAAAATACAAAATTTTAAAAAAAAGTTGAAAATGAATCGAAATGGGAAAATTTTGATATTGCAGGTACAATTTACCTAAACATAATGACAAATATCAATGAACCATCACAACAAATGAATGAAACAAACCAATAAGATGACCCAAACCCTGAATTAAACGAAGAAAACCCCGAAGATGAATTACACAAGGATTTAAACCAATTAAGAATTTTGAGTGATGAACTGATCAAGAACACCAAGGAACCCTCTCGGGTTTCCCTTGCCACATCACTACAAAACATAATAGAGTCAATAAACATTTCCCATAGTGAGATAACTAATTTGAGCGAATATAGGGCTCGAATGAGAGAACATTATGGAACTGGTATGTCCAAAGAGGATATAAAAAACCTGAATATCACAAAATCCCAACTGTGGAGAAAATTTACAGATCTGAGAACAGGATAGCCTCCAGATGTGAGGAAGAGGCGAGTTTACATTGACTGGTGTAATTACCAGCCATGGAGAGAAAACTGGAGGAAGATATGGTTCATGGTTTTTGACAAGCCTCCATGCAACAATGTCGAGGTCCCACAGTATTTTCTCAGGAAACTATGGGCTGAGTTTGTGTTAGGTTTCCATGTGAATTACTTCAACATCACTGAGTTCCAGGGCATCGTTTTTGGCTCAGCCAAAGATCAACCTCACGCCCACCGAAACCTACTCAGAGGACCTCCTGCACCTAGGAGAGAGCCAAACCCACTTCCTCAACCCATTGGGTTAGGTAGCATGCTAGATGAGATCCAT
This sequence comes from Pseudotsuga menziesii, assembly GCA_001517045.1. NCBI lineage: Eukaryota > Viridiplantae > Streptophyta > Pinopsida > Pinales > Pinaceae > Pseudotsuga > Pseudotsuga menziesii. The sequence continues at coordinate 236,571 of LPNX010557563.1, forward strand.
GAATACATTAGATGTGCCACACGGCACCTTCTTAGGCATACCACATTTGTGGCTATGTCTTCGCAGAGCGAGCAGGACCACCCTGAGAGGCACACTTCTGCATGGTCTACTGGTGGTGGGCGAGGAAGAGCAGCTACAGGTGGTAGCCAAGATGATCCATCCAGCTCGACAGAACTAGTGCCACATCATTATTCTCGTTGTGGGCATCCATGCCATTTTCCCCATGTAGGAGCATGCCACAGAGAGCTACCTACACCAGGTTAATTATTGTTTTATTTAATGTTCAAGTATTGATTATACGTTATGCACTCTCATAATTTCTAATAAATTTAACTTAGAATCATATTTTGATGACTTGATTTGTTTTGATGTACAGCTATTCAGTGTTGAGTCTCCAACACCCGGGTGGGAGGATGTTGGTTCCTTCAACCTAGATGGAGCCATGGAAGCTGCAGAGGACATCGCGGCACCATACACACAGGTATTTTTCTTTTAGTAATTAAATTTAACGTTAGTAGTTAATCTTGTTGTCCAATGTAGTTAATATTTAGTAATTGAATGTAAATATTTTTTTGCAAATGAACAGGTTCCATAGGAGTGAGTGACCATCCATCCCTGCCGGGGATCAGCAGATCCCCTCATGAGCATGTATCTTGTAATAAAGTATAAATTTAATTTTAGTTTTGATGGCTTATATTTGTATAGTTATATTTTTATGTACTAATATACGAGGCCATGAATATGTATGTAGGTCCGAGTACATAGGCACGTCGGTGTCACTATCTCTCCATCGACTACATTTTTCCCACCATATATGCTAGGTGTATCCCCTGGCATACATGTCCCTTTCCCTGCATCCCTCCCCACCTCGTTCCATCCATCCATTTCCTCCCATCCACCACCACACTTCCATCCAGCTCCTCCTTCTTCATCACAGCCTTTGCTGGAAATTAGTGTTTTGGACTGTCATAATCATTTTGACTTGGATGGAAATCATTCTTAGTTTGACAGTTCTATCTTCAAGAAAAGTGGATTGATTGGGGTCTATGTCAATCTATGTCGGTTGCAAAAAAGGTTGACTTTGTACGATATGATGATAACGTCCCATCAACACCACTAACATGCCTCAACCACATGCATAATTGTAAGGAAAATTACATCCAATGTAGTTCATGAAACCCTAGCTATGTTGTAGTGCAGGTATATATCTTCTAGGTATATGGTTCTACTAGTTTCTAGTTAAGTGAGACTAACAAATCTAATGAGTTCATAAACCCTAGTTTGTAGTGCTATGTCTAAATTTGTGAACCCTAGATTTTAAGTTTGTGGTTTCTAGTTCAAGAAACCCTAGATTTCTTGACATTTGTTCTTATAGATTAGGTATATGGTCTAGGTATTTGTAATCCTTGTCTTTTAGGTTTGTGGTTTGTAGTTCATGAAACCCTAGTTTTTATTTCTATTTATGCATGTAGCTTAGGTAGGTTGTTTAAGTATTTCTACATAAGTGAAACTAACATAGCACATGATCTCTATGTATGTGAATTTCTACTTTCTAAGACCCTAGTTTGTAGTTATATGTGTAAATTTATAAGCCCTAGTTTTTAGGTTTATGGTTTGTAATTCGTGAAACCCTAGTTTTTTTGCTATTTTCTCTTGTAAATTAGGTATATGGTCTAAGTGGTTCTACATAAGAGAAACTAAAATATCATAGAAGAAAAAGCATGTGTGAGGAGGTCCAAGACATAAAAATTGTTCTTCCTTGACAAATAAAAAATGAAACAAGTTCATGAATATGTGTCTTTTATAAAAGACATGTCATCCTTATTGATCCTTCATTTGGTAGTGATGTGTTCTCTTTGGGTGTACAATCATGGTTTGAAGGGTTGTTTTGGCTAGCAAGTTCCTTTCATTTCAGAGGATTTTCCTTAGTCATCATCTTGATGGCCTACACAAGTGCATGATGACATATCCAAAGGTTTGCACTTATGATAGCTAACAAAATAAACACCATTAAAGTTTACTTAACAAATTCAACCCAAAATTATCTCAAACTAGAATGCCTAACCAATGCTAGAATCTACGCAAATATAAAGATAATATAAGCTAAAATTCAAATCTCCAAGTACACAATATTTGGACAATTGAAACAGTTCTTATATATATGTATATATATGATATGTATGTATATATATTTGGAAACCATAAGCGACGCTAGTCCCAAACTATCATTGTTTTCATTAAGGTATCCACACTATAATTGTTTTCCTCGTTAGGGTTTATAAACCCTGATCATCTTTCATCATAGAAGCACATGGCCTTTCAGAGAAGTCTAGCACCAGTTTCAACGTCAACATGTCTATCCAAGGATGATTCCTCAAACCCTAGGTCTTTGACTATTGCATCAACACAAGCACCAAGACCTCCATGGAAAATCAACTAAACTTAAAAAATCTTCTTCTAAGCAAGGCATCAAAAGAAGCTTGAGTCTTATCAAGTTAATTTTTCCATGGTCTTTCCCTAAACTCCATGTATCACACAAGAAGAGGATTGTAATATCACCAAAGACGTTAGCTCTTTTCTTTGTATCTTCTATAGGGTTGGAACCCTAAATCTACCTCCTTTAACTCCACACCAAGAGCTACGGAAAATGACAAAGGCAAGCTGATTCAACTTAGGATAAGTGTTAGGATAATGTTTGAAATTATATTGGTTTTTGTGCAGACAAATGAAAATGGCGGCAAGCCAATTCATAGAGTCCCTTCCAGCCTGAAGGCAGGGACTAATAAGAGAACAAGCTATTGGATCTCTTCGCTCCGAAGAGGCAAGACCATAAGGATAACCAAGCCAGTTCATAGAGTCCATGTAGCCAAATGGCAAAGACTAATAAAATAAGAGAACAAGCTACTGGATCTCTCTCCGAAGAGGCAAGACCATAAGCATAACCAAGATTGTGAGAGAGATGGGTCACTTTCCATAGGCCAAGATTCTCTTTCAATCTGTTAGCAACTGGTTTTCCTAAATACAAGATAACATCAAAACATAAATACGATAGCGAGACTTGCTGCTAGCTCAAGATGCTGGGATTTCAATGTTTATTTTATATAAGGGTTATCTAGCATACATGCTTCCCTCCCAAACAAAATCATTAAAAACATTTCTAATCAAAGAAAAATGAGTCACCTTTCTCCCACCACACCAAGCATGACCTCTCCTCTTAATTCACACCAAAATAACTTAACACGAGAAAAAGAAAAGAAAAAAGTGAAAGAACGAAACTTGGTTCACGCCTTCATCCACCAGAAATAACCTCAATTTGATAAACTTGTTGATATACATTCCAAAGGCCCAATGTCCAATTCTATGTTCTCTCAATTCCTCCCCTCGTTGATACCCTTCCTTCGTGGAGAGAACCCTAATTGTCTTCTGTTTTCATGGTTACAAAGGATATTTTACTCTCACTATTTGTTTATGTCTTTAAAGGGGTGTTTTCCTTATATTGAAACAAATTTCATATACACGTGTATAATCCTTTTTCTAAATAATATTTGTTTCAACTCTATTTTATCCTTAAATAAAGACATAATTATGTTTATCCTTTTAATCAAGATAATAAAATTATATTTCCAATACCTTATATTTAAAAATGACTATTTCACAATCTCTTATCCGAGGAAGACTTACAAAGCTATATGGATAACCCTTAGTGTTTCATGCACTATTTAAGGTTAGTTAGATATTAAACTTTAAAAGTATAATAAGTCTTTCACTCAAGGATAACAAGACCATAAAAATCTGTTATTTGCTAGTCGGTAATTAGAATCTTGTCTCACTTAAAACCTACCTAGACTTAGGACGACACTTAAAGGATTTAGGTTCATATGAATTTTTACTTGTTCTTCAAGTGTCCACAGCACTAAGATGACACTCGTCGTCTATAGATAAATTCTCATGGATATCTAGTCATTCTTCCTCTCCCTACTGGATTCATGCCAAATTATTTATTAAGTCAAACCCTCAGTCTCCTAAGTTTACCAAACCAATTCACAACTTAGGAAATTAACATAACATTACTTACAGTGTTTTTACCAACCTTGAGCCTTCTCACTCGAAAGTTGCACCTTACATTTACCTTGTATTTTTTGTTACTAAAGAATATGAGTACTAGAGAGGATGTTACATCAATAAATGAGACGAATTCATTTATTAATGTTTCTAACACAAGTTCAACAACAGTATTCTTCCACCACATAAATTTAGTGTGTACATATTCCATCTGAGTTGGATTCTTTTATTAAGACTTCTAACACTTCAAAAACCATATTCTTTCATCACATGGATTTGTTACAAGCTTTTCAATATAATAAAGCTTTAATAATAGGTATTTGTTCACTAAAAAATATCTTACTAAGATTCTTTCATTATATGAATACACATTCAAATGAAAAACTTTACTCATAGATACATATTCCAATACAGTAATAAAATTGATAAAGTGTTACAACCTATTCCTATTCTATTATTTTAGTGAGATATATTAAACACATTGATAAACTGTTACAACCTATTCCTATTCTATTATTTTAGTGAGATATATTAAACATTTTTATTTACAACCTATTCATATTCTATTATTTTAGTAAGATATATTAAACATTTTTATTTAGATTGAAATTTTCTTATATACTTTTATTATGTTAGTGAGATATATTATTTACAACCTATTCATATTCTATTATTTTAGTAAGATATATTAAACATTTTTATTTAGATTGAAATTTTCTTATATACTTTTGTAATACCCCCGGTTTTGACCTCGGTTGCATTAAAAGATACATGATGTATATGTTGTAATTAATCATGGTGTGGAGCTAAAGGAAAAAGCCCCACCATCGATTTGGCCGTGTTATGTTTCGAAAATTGCGATCGTTGTCGATGGTATATCATGCTATCTGGCACATAATAGTTTTGCATCATGTAAATATGCACATTCATTAAAATAAACCTACATCCAGCTATGACGGTGCAACATTAAATGAAAAGGGCATGATTTCCTAAGGTTAAGGGGGGGGATTGTCTAACTCGTGGGAGTAAAAGCCATGTGTCAGCCACTTAAGCTCCTTTTATTAGTTGGGGGCAGTTACTGCTGGAAAGTGGTGGGTGGTAGGACTGTCAGTCCTTGCCACACGCCCACTCCACCAACTGTCTCTCCACCTTCACGTGGGTAAGAGAAACACCATTGCGCCACTCTCCCATCCATTCTGCTCACTCTTATGCAAGGAGGTTTTGCTCTGTTCTCCCTTCTCTCATGGATTTCTGGTCGGAGTATGGGGTTTTTCCCTTCCGTTCACACAGAGAGGTTGTTCCCTTTTTCCTGTTGGCGCTCCTGTTCGGACTGTGTAATATCTCGGGTGTTCATCGTTGAACCGTGGTTATTGTTTCCCCCTGATCGATGGTTGTTGTGAGTACATACGCTATGTTGGCTGTGTTTTTCCCTCACGTACTGATTGGGAGTCTGTTTCTTCCCCATTACGGTCTGTGTAAGTTTTCCAGCGGTTTCATTGGGGATCGTGTGTTGTGGTTTGCATGGTTGTTCGTTGGCTGTGGTCTTTTCCACGTTTGAGCTGTTGTAGGCTATTGATTGAATCGTTTTGGCCATGATAGGGCCAAGAATGATTCAAGTGTTGGTATCCCCTGCCCAAGCTGTGAATTGCTTATCTGGCTACATGCATGCAGTGGTTGGTCTTCGAACTGTGTGGAGTGGGATTGAAGGTTGGGTATGCTTGAGAAACCTGGGTTTGGGGAGCCACACAGATAGAGTTAGATGGTTGGCTTTCTTCTCCACAACCCCGGAAGAGCACTGGAAAGGGAAGTCAGGGCTTGAGGGACTGTGAAGCAGAGAAGGGACAGATTCCTGGTGTCGGGTGTGTGTGTGTGTATTAGAGGTCAGACTAGCTCTGGTGTAGGCGTCCTTAGCTCTTCCATGAGCTCACCAGCTTAGCATTTAGCTTCTCCTAGCTCCTTGATAGCCTGATAAGCCCTATTGTGTGGGATTGACTGATTTGTGTACCTTGGCTATGCGTAAGCCTACTTAGTCCCTTATTCCTTGGGGAATCATGCCCAACTCGAGGGTGGCAGTGTTACTAAGAGATTGATGAGCACACTGGCCTATGGTTGGGTGGAATGTTGCAGCGACGTAGCTGGTTGCGGGACAAGTTCTTTATGAGATAAGTATCCTTGCCTATCTTACTTCTGCATTTATGTTTACTGTTAATGAATAATGATGAACATGTATATAAATGAATGTTGTTTTGCTTCCACAGTGTATGTGAATGATTATGCATCTTAGCATGTTTTAGGTTTTAAGAATTTTATTTCATCATTATATGTCTGTTCATGTTCATGGGGCTATTTGCACAGTCTGTTTGATGGTTTGGTAGCATCCTCTTCGTCGATGGGAGGGTCGGGGACGTTACAGTATGGTATCAGAGCTTATGTTGCAGCATGGGACTGAATGGGCTATGAAGATGTAGTGACAGAGCCATCATTGCAGCATTGGGCCTTAGAGGGCCACGTGAAACTAGCTAGCAGAGGCAGGTTTCCCTCTGCCCAGCAGAGATCAGAAAACTTCCACAAATTTTTTTTTCTAAGTGCCAAGACCGTCGGCTCATCGGAAGACTTAGTCTGAAGCTTCTCCGATGCATCGGACAGCTTAGACAGAAGTCTGCCCGATGGGGAATTGGCGGGATAGAATTTTCAAAAGTGGTCGAAGTTGACGGAGGTTTCGGCAAAAATTAGAGGAAACTTGAGCCGATACATCAGCTCAGCTTAACTGAAGATCGCTGAAACGGCGGAGAAAACTTGTGGACGGAACCACCAAAACGTTGGCTGGTTTAGTCAAAAGGTCGTCCGATACAGACCATCGACGTCGGTGAAATATAGCTAAAGTCAGAGCCGATACGTCGGCAGAGAATAGTTGAATTTGAAGCCGCAATGTCGGCGAAGATTAGTTGAGTAAGTAGCCGAAACATCGGCGGAAGATAAAAGAAGTTTCGACGGGAAAATAGATAAGGAAGAATCCGACACCGCGGCGGAGATCTCCGGAAGACCGCCGAACATCGCCGAAGTTTAGTGGATGGCGCAGCCGATGAAGCGGCAAACGTCAGCGAAAGAGAAAGGAAGTTTTCGTAAAAAAATAGATGATTAAGACGCCGCAATGTCGGCGAAAATTAGACGATAAGGGCGCCAACGCGGAGGAGGAAAGAGAATTTTCAGAAAATTCTCTAAGGAAGGAAATCGTTGGCGAAGTTTAGTTGTCTTGAGCGTCGATGGACGTCGGTGGAAAATAGGTGAAGGCCCAGCCGCAGTTTCGGCAAAGATCTCCTAAAGATCGCCGAAACGTCGACGAGAAATAGGGAATGAAGGCTTTAATGCGACGACGAGAGTTAGTGGATGGGAGCGCCGACGCGGAGGAAATCACCGGAAGGAAGCTGAAATGGCGGAGGAAGTTCGTTGATCAAGGAGCCGATGCGGCGGCGAACAAGGAAGGAAATTTTCCGAAAATTTTTCTAAGTGCGAAAAACATTGGAAAATCTTAGTTGATGAGATCGCCGATGAAGCGTTGAAAGAAATTAGTTGTTTGGACCTCCGATGTCGTCGGCGAAATTTAGTTGATGCTGCAGCTGACGCAGCGGCGCACAAAGAAGGAATTTTTGCCGAACTGTCGGCGAAAATTAGATGATGGAGGTGCCAATACATCGGCAGGAGAGAGGAGAAAGAGGAAATTTTTTCTGAAAATTTTCTAAGTATGGAAATCATCGGTAAAGTTTAGTTGATGGAGAATCCAACACGGCGGCAGACGAAGGAGGAAGTGTCGGCAAAATTTAGTTGATTGGACCGCCGATGCGGTGGAAAAAGTTTGTTGATTAAGCAGCCGACACATCGGAGAAATTTAGTGGTTCAGACCACCGATGCGCCAAAAGAATTTAGTCATTTGGATCGTCGATGAACGTCGAAAGAAGTTAGTGGTTTGGTCTACCGATGGGCATCGGAAAATTTTAGTTATTTGGGTCGCCGACGCAACGCAAGCGTTTAGTTTTGTGCCGCCGACACATAGTGTCTAGTGGTTCCGATCGTTGACAGGTTGTGTGGTCCGTGGAACCCACAGTTGGTTCGTTGACCGTCGTTGTGGCTACCTATGGAACTAACCGTCCGATGAGCAAGTGGTTAGTTGCTCCGATCACCGATGCCGCGATAGGTAACGTTCCGATCGCTGATACATCGGAGGAAAATTTACTGTTTGATCACCGCAATGTCGGAAGGTTTAGTGGTTTGGGTCGCCAATATAGCGGACCCGTTCAGTTTTGGATCACCGATGCCATAGCGACCAGTGTACCCGATTGCTGATATGTCGCGATCCTCAGCATCGCCGATAAATGATAAAGGGCTCGGAAGCTTAGACGAATGGGGATTCGAAACAGCGGAAGACGCTAGCTGTTTGACTACCGATGAACAGTCCTTAGCATCGTTGATGCAACGCAAGGCTTAAGGGTTCCAATCGGCAATAAAGTTCAGAAGGTTGGATGACTACGGGCCCGATATAGGGGAAGGAAATAGATGAACATGCCGTCGATGAGCGTGGAGGAAACTAGAGCTTTTGGCTGCTGAAACGTCGAAAACCTAGTTGGAAAAAGGCCCGATATGGAGAAAGAAATTTTGGGTTTTTCAAAGTGGAAAATTTCTCAGCAAATTCCAACTGTTTTTTAGTGGATTTCCAGTAGAATGCCTGTGGATTATAGGGTTGAAAAGGAAGAAAATCCCAGGTGGCTGAGGTTGACATTTCAAACCAGAATACATTTGGTAAAAAGCATCATTTTTGAAGTGATGTGGTTTTCACACCCGAGGTCAGAATGAAGCATGTGGATAGGCGTTGGAAAGCTTATCTAGCAGGGAACAAGAAAGAGTCACCAGAATTGGAGTATGAAGCAGTAAAGTGCTAGTGATTGCTTGAAAGAGAAATGTGTTGCTGTCAATATGGACAAATCTGGGAATTGCATGCTTAGAGGTAGCAAGACCATGAAGTCAAACCAGTTGTTGTGTGGAAGAGGAGTTCCATGCAAGGATGAGGGACTTGAAAAGGAAAATTTCCTTAAACCATGTCTTGCTAATTATTATTACAAGTTTTATACATGAAATGTATGAGGATATGCCTTGCATGCATAGGATATTACATGTTGGTAAGAATTATATATTTATAATGAACCACTAATGATAATTATTGCTTTGGTGTTGGCATTAGTGGGAAAACCAGTGACACCATGGACATGGCTGAATATGTTGTTGATACTGACGAATGTGACCACCAACCCTATGGAGAAAGGGATAAGGCAACAAGTCCAGAATCAGAAGTTGGTGAGCAAATTCTGCAATCTCCTACAAAGGACTAGCCAAACTGGTAATGTCAAGGGTGTAAGTAGGACCCATGAAGGTAAGAGTTTAATTATGACAACTGCATGGAGTGGTAAAAGCAAGAGGTCTCATACCATGTGGGTATTTGAATTTTATACTGCATTCATAGAGAAATGTGTCATGCCTGTATTATGTTGTTATGAGCTTAGTAGCCCAAGAAAAGTAAGCACTGATAATCTTAATTATAGTCATGCATCCTATATGAAGTAGTCATGGTTAGGCCATGCATGGTATGTTTGAATGCATAGTATTCCTGAATCAATACAAGGTAGCATTGAGTGGATATGCATTAAAATATTTCATAAATCTTGTGGTTATGCATTGAATAGATGCATATGAAAAGTATGATTAAATGTTGTAGATATGAATACATAAGCATGGGTGAAAATGTTGTGATGCATTGCATGAATGCATAGAGATAGTGCATGAGTTATTATGAATAACTAATGGCTGCAATAATGAATTGATATCAATTCAGGAACCATTTCAAGAGCTATTATGAATGCAGGATAGTAAGTGCATGAAGAAGGTAGTCATGATCGATTGGCTGCCGGGAATGCCCTATGGAAGGGAAAGGTGGTACAAATGATATGCTTGTGAAGTAAGGAGTATCTAAACATTTCATTTAAATTGCATAAATGATGTGACTGTACCCTGTAATTTAAAGTATGATAATGACTGCTTGAAGTAAATGGGTTTTGGTAATATTGATATGCTAACAACTGGAAGTATTTGAATTTTATAATTTTGAAAATGCTTCAGTGATTGTTGCAGTAATGGAAAAATTTATATGCATCAAGACTTACCAAGTGTTTGGTTAATTGAAGTTCAGATTTCAGGTAGATTGCTTGGAGCATGGCAATGTGAGTAAGACCATGACGAAGGCTGGAATCTACCATGTGAAAGAGCCAAACCTTATGAGAAGAGTCTCATGGCTGTGAAAATAGTTTGTATGCTGAATTAATTGTCAATTTAAAACTGTAAATTTCATATTTAAGAAATTGTTGACAACTACTAAACACGATTGGCTTGCATAGAATTGTGTCGAGAGGACGCATTGTAAGTGGGTGTTCATGATCTGCTAGTAAGCATAAGATCATAATGGGCGTAGTGGTGTTACTACAAGAGACCCACAAATGAGGATCACCTCATTGCCAAGTGAATCAATTTCTATAGTAAACAGAATTGCAAATTCCTATTGAACTTAATTACTAATGTCATTACTTGGTTATGGAACAATCAACTTGGATTGTATTATCAGATAATGATTGACTGTTTGGCTATTTGTTGAATGTGCCAGGGGTACACACTACAGGTTGGTCATGTGTGATGGCCTGCAGGAGCCAAACTTCATGGGAAGGTTTCCCTTATCTTGGAAATGGGTTTCGGATAAAACTCCATTGGACATTTTGGAAATGTCTCATCTACACTACATGTTTGGTAAGAAACATGAGTGAGATGGTATAAATTATGTTGGTAAGACATGGGTGGATACGAAATAAAAAGATGAGTTGGGATGGAAACCGAGGGACTGTCAACTCAGAGAAGGGAGCCCCCATTTCTCCTTAATGAAGGAATACTGCCTCGGCAAATGGATAAGTGTTCTCTGACCCTAGCTAAGAATATACATGTCAATTGTTAAATTCAATATGCAGAGCATGTTTCGATTTTATCTCCATTATGGCAGATTGCTTGAGTATGAATAGGGCCTACATGGTTCACATTGGAAAGGGGTGCACACTTTCTCGATGCCGGATCATGAAAGGGTTTTCAATATTGATTACACCCTAGGGGTGGACACACTCCTGGTGTCTCAATACTTGATAGTGAATGATGTGAAATATGATTTCAGTTTTAGAGCAATAATGTTGATGAGTTGCTTATATTGCTTGTATTGTTAGGCTAAACAGATGCAGTCTGGTGTTGCACAATAAATGGACTATGGCTTGGGCTCATCCTACCTCCTATTGAAGAGCATAGAGAAGGAGACATTCCCGAGGGACTGAAGAGCAGAGAAGGGGGTGGTTTCTTGTGTTGTATGGGGTAGTGGAATTAGAGCTCACTGTTGGAAATGAAACTTGGAAATGGTAATGATAAAGTTTCATTCCCAATTGGAATAAAGATGTACTGGAAGGATATGTTTGGCTATTATATGCCTGGGGATCCATAGTAGGTCATGGACCTGGAAATGGTCGTTTATTGTTGATATAAGTGCATGTGTTATTGTTGATGGCCTGATAAACCCAACTGTGTTGGATTGGCTTATTGGTTGTTGATATAAGTGCATGTGTTATTGTTGATGGCCTGATAAACCCAACTGTGTTGGCTTGGTTGATTTGTTGTTGATATAAGTGCATTGTTGATATAAATGCAGGTGAATTGTTGACGGTCTGATAAACCCAACTGAAGGTTGGCTTGACTGTGTAATTATTTGATGTTGTGGAAATTGTGGACATTAGAGAGAATTTGAGGTCAAAAATGGGCCTCAAAAAGACCAAAATGTACTATAAAAATCAACCAATTACATTCTAGTAGATGACGTCATCCCCCATGGTTGAGGTGGCATTTCATGAGTTAAGAATGCTTATTTGTC
>LPNX010557563.1:249013-259679 GCA_001517045.1 Pseudotsuga menziesii
TATACCTACCCCATAAAAACCCTAACTCATAATATTCTAATATATCTTATATGTTTGTAGTACATCTCTTAGGAGGCCCATTTTTTACCTCAAATTCTCTCTAATGAACGATACAATGTTGGCTTGATTACCTGTAGTCTGATAAACCCAACTGTTAGCTGGCTTGGTTGAGTAGCCTGATAAACCCAGCAGTGTATTGGCTTGATTGGCAGCAACATAATAAACCCAATTGTATATTGGCTTGGCTGGACGATATGATAAACCCAACTGAAGGTTGGTTTGACTGTGCCTGATATATATATATATATATATATAAGGATGTTGTGAAGCAGCCTGCGTGCTGGCCTAATATCCAAGTCCATAGGCGATCCCAAGGTTTGCAAAGCGAAGCAGGATCCTGTGGACCAACGAGGAAACGCACAATACAGATAAGTATTGAATTATTTGCAATTTCTTGCTTATGAATATACATGTGTATATGATTTGGTTATGATGTTTTAAGCTCTTGTTTAAGAGATAAAAACTGATGAGAATAAACTAAACATGTGAATTTATTCAATGTTTGAATATAGGTATCGCTGGAAGCGAGGACTATGAAAGCATCCTAGGGGTGCATGTGGACATGCGACTGTCCTGAAGAGCTCAGAATGAGCAGTAATGAAAAAGGTGCTAGTGAACTGTGAAGTTCATAGCAGCCGAGACAAACCATGTGGGGAGGCTCCATGGTTGAGAGGTCTGAAATAGACCGGAGACACTAAGTGTCATGACCAAGAGGGATTGGTTCAGCATTCACGGTGAAGTGAAAGAGGCTGAGAGAATGAAAACAACAGTGGTGGTGTGGGTTCCAGGATGGAACAAGACAAAGAGGGGGAAAACTCTTGCTGCTCTCTCTTTCCTTTTGATTATACTTATGCATTGTGAAAACAAAAGATTGTTGAATGCATGTATGACTAAAAATAGAATGTGTGTATTTGCTTAAAGTAAATTGTGAATGCTGGAATAGTTAAATCCCTGCCCAAGAATGGACATGAATGAGCTCATGTGCCTGTTGGGAAGGCATGAAAAATATGAAAGTCTCCTTGATGGGGCTTGGACTGTCATGCCAATTGGGCAATTAATTGACTGATCTTTATATTATGCTTGGTCTGACAAAATTTCAATGATGCATTTCACAGGTGAGAAAAGAGAAATCCAGTGATGCACATTGATCATGGCAGCCGACCAAAAGACGCTGGACTTAGCTGGAAGTCTTCTTCAAACAATTGCCAAGACCCAAGAAAATCTTGGAGAGATGCTCAAGAAACAGAAAAGTCCCTAGACTTGGGGATGAGTCGAAAGCTGAGAACTAGCAAGAGAAGCTCGTGGAAGCCGACGAGCTTGGTCCTGAAAGTTCAAGTAAATAATTGAACGTGGGACAGATCTGCAAAATTTTGATGTGCAAATGGTATATATATTCCAATGTATTGGAACATCGAGGACGGTGTTATTCCAAGGGGGAGGAGATTGTAATACCTCCAGTTGCATTAAAAGATACATGATGTATATGTTGTAATTAATCGTGGTGTGGAGCTAAAGGCAAAAGCCCCACCATTGATTTGGTCGTGTTATGTTTCAACAATTGGGATCGTTGCTGATGGTATATCGTGCTATCGGGCACATAATAGTTTTGCATCATGTAAATATGCACATTCATTAAAATAAACCTACAGCCAGTTACAACGGTGCAACGTTAAATGAAAAGGGCATGATTTCCTAAGGTTAAGGGGGGGATTGTCTAACTCGTGGGAGTCATTGGGGAAAAGCCATGTGTCAGCTACTTAAGCTCCTTTTATTAGTTGGGGGCACTTACTACTGGGAAGTGGTGGGTGGCAAGACTGTCAATCCTTTCCACATGCCCACTCCACCAGCTGTCTCTCCACCTTCACGTGGGTAAGAGAAACACCACTACGCCACTCTCTCGTCCGTTCTACTCACTCTCACGCAGGGAAGTTTTGCTCTGTTCTCCCTTCTCTCACGGATTTCTGGTCGAAGTATGGGGTTTTTCCCTTCCGTTCACGCAAAGAGGTTGTTTCCTTTTTCCTGTTGGCGCTCATGTTCAGACTGTGTAATGTCCCAGGTGTTCATCGTTGAACCGTGGTTGTTGTTTTCCCCTAATCGATGGTTGCTGTGAGTACATACGCTGTGTTGGCTACGTTTTTCCCTCACGTACAGATTGGGAGTCTGTTTCTTCCCCATTACGGTCTGTGTAAGTTTTCCAATGGTTTCATTGGGGATCGTGTGTTGTGGTTTGCATGGTTGTTCGTTGGCTATGGTATTTTCCACGTTTAAGCTACTGTAGGTTATTGATTGAATCATTTTGGCCAGGATAGGGCCAAGAACGATTTAAGTGTTGGTATCCCCTTCCCAAGTTGTGAATTGCTTGTCTGGCTGCATGCATGCAGTGGTTGGTCTTCGGACTGTGTGGAGTGGGATTGAAGGTTGGGTATGCTTGAGAAACCTGGGTTTGGGGAGCCACACAGATAGAGTTAGATAGCTGGCTTTCTTCTCCACAACCTCGGAAGAGCACTGGCAAGGGAAGTCAGGGCCTAAGGGACTGTGAAGCAAAGAAGGGACTGATTCTTGGTGTCGGGTGTGTGTGTGTGTATTAGAAGTCAGACTAGCTCTAGTGTAGGCGTCCTTAGCTCTTCCATGAGCTCACCAGCTTAGCATTTAGCTTCTCCTAGCTCCTTGATAGCCTGATAAGCCCTACTGTGTGGGCTTGGCTGATTTGTGTACTTTGGCTATGCGTAAGCCTACTTAGTCCCTTATTACGTGGGGAATAATACCCAACTCGGGGGTGGCAGTGTTACTGAGAGATTAATGAGCACGCTGGCCTATGGTTGGGTGGAACGTTGCAGCGATGTAGCTGGTTGCGAAACAAGTTCTTTATGAGATAAGTATCCTTGCCTATCTTACTTCTGCATTTATGTTTACTGTTAATGAATTATGATGAACATGTATATGAATGCATGTTGTTTTGCTTCCGCGGTGTATGTGAATGATTATGCATCTTAGCATGTTTTAAGTTTTAAGAATTTTATTTCAGCATTATATGCATGTTCATGTTCATGGGGCTATTTGTCCGGTCTGTTTGATGGTTTGGTAGCATCCTCTTTGTCGGTTGGGGGGTCGGGGACGTTACAACTTCTATAAACATATTGAAAACCGTGTTATAGCTTTTTAAGGAGGTAAGTGAAAGATATCCATAATCTATATTTTATTATATCTTTATTTACAATTAAAAAAAATCATTAAGTATATCAGCATTAACCATAGATCTAAATTTATAAACCATATTTTATTATAACTTTATTTACAATTTTAAAAAAACATTCGGTATATGTTAGCATTAAACATAGATTTAAAATTTAAAATTTTTAAGCATTTTAATAATTAAAAAATACAAATCTTTATATACTTACAATAATTTGTTCTCTTTCTCTCTCTATAAAGATGATCTTACAATAATTTGAGTAAAGATGAACTTACAATAATGTGTTGTCTTTCTCTCTCTATAAAGAGAGAATGTGTTTTTTACAAACCTTAAATTTGGGTCAGGTTTATATAAGATGGACATTACAATCATCTAAATATTTGGTTGTAAAATGCACTCCTTATGTAATGAGATCCTCCTATTCAAATCCCTAAGAATAGTTTGGAGGATACCAATGTACTTGTGATAAAGAGATCATGGTAAGAGTTAAGGTTGCGAAAAGTAGAATATCTTGCCTTGCCAAACCAAACTGCCCAAAATAATTTGGAGATCTACAATCCATTATTCTATCATTGTTGGCATATCTTCATTAGAGTCCATTAAGAACAACATAATGTCATTCAATAATTTTTTCATTGATACCTTCCACAAATAGGTAACTAATTTAAGTCAAATGTTGATACTTTCATATTTTGCAAGTCTAAGAGAATATTGTTGGTGCTTTATTGTTGTGAGGTGCACTACTAAGTGATTGTGTTGAAGTTGCAAGATGTTCCATAGTTATCATTTTTTTACTTTATTTGCTTTTATTTATGTTTATAATGTATAGTGCAATGTCCACTCTCTTTCAACATTTTCTTTATTTATTTATTTATTGAGGACCATTAATTCATTTATTTTGAATTATCATATTTATTCGAAAATTAGTTTTTAATTTTATTTTAATTTGTTTTTAAATATATAATTGTTCTCTATTCAAATATTATGTTTATAAATTAAATTATTAATTAAAAGCTATCTAAATCAATAAAATAATTATATAATATTCATTATAAGATTAATATAGTTACATTTGTTTTGATAGTAATATAATATAACAATACTTTAAATATTGTATAACTTAAAATTGTAATTTTAGTCAAGATTTTATAGTAAATAAAGAAAATTTAATTTTTTTAAATTATTAGTTTTATACATATAAATATAAAAAAAAATCAATGTTTATTAATAAAATTTGTTTATTCAATGTTAAAAATAAATACAGCGCATTAATTTAAAAAATAATATAAATAAAATTATTCACAATAAAAACTATATAAATATCCAATATAATTTACAATACAAAACAATTTTAAATAACACAATGTAACATCAAAAGATGTTTAATAAAGTTCAGTCTTAATAAAACATCCAAAAGAAGTAGTTTATTAAAAGTTTGATCTCAATATTATTTTTAAATAATACTCCTTAATTGTATTGGATTGATTTCAATGAGTGTATTAATATTTAGAATTAAAAAAAAGAATATTAAATATAAAGAAAAATTCCATTAAATAAGATAAATAAATAAAATAAATAAAAAATGTATATAACATGTAAATAAGATAAAAATATATGATCTAATATATAAAATATAAATTGAATAAATTAGATATCCTAATATATTTAGGACTGAAAAATAAATATTTATTATTTATTTTAGAAAAATTATGTTAAATTTATTTGTAATGTTTTATAATCAAGTTGGTCAAGGATAAGTGTAATTGAAGAATTATTTATTTTAATAATTAAATAGAAAAGACACATATTCAAGGGAAACTCTTGAATGAGTATTCACTCACCCAGTAGGAAAAATGAGCAGTTGTAGAAGGCTTGTTGACAAGTGGTAGCACTAGCATTTCACTTTCTAGCTATTGCAGAAAACATAATCCGTAAAATTGTCGTCATGTTCCCTCAGAGGGGGAACTGAGCTAGTGGCTCGTTTAATTCCAAAATTGACCCAAAGACTTGGGCAATCTTATAAATACCATCAAATTGAGCACGAGGCTCACCACTCAGTCTGTTTCAAGTGAATGTACCTTGTGATTGCCGCAAACTGAGAAGTGAGGCACACACGAAATTTGATGAGGGGATAACTAAAGTGGAATTGTTGAGTTAAGCCTGCTACTAAGTGCTAAGTGGTAGCAAGTTGTTGTGTGGGATATTATTTAGTGATATCTGTCCTAGTGGTTCAGTGAACAAGTTCGAGGGTCCTAAGCAAGTAATTTTGGTTGCTTCAGGAGAAGGTTGCATAGAACACTCTCATTTGGGTGTTTGTCTCTTTCTGCAAATTATGGAGGCTCCATTTGTTGATATGTACTTGTGATTTAATTCTATAGATATATTCTTAGTTATATGAATGCTAAATAGCTGCACATAATTAATAATAATTTGTGGTTATTATTTATGAAATGTACTTTCTATCTAGAAGTGAGTTTTATTATTTTAAAAAGAGAAACCTGCAAATAGTTTAGTCAAAATGAAAGTTTAAGGCTTACTAATCTAATTGTCTCTGTTAGATTAGTTTTTGCTTAATGATGCGTTTTCCTTCTCTTGTTATATTAATCTTAGAGCTCTATCTGAGTTATCTTAATCCGGTGTATTGTTGATTTAGTGAAAACCCTATAAAAACCTATTGCAGAGGTTACTATAAAATATAAATCTAATTGGAGAGATATATAAGTAAATATACATAAAACTAATAAATCCTAATAAGGATAAAACTCGTAAAGAGTTTCATAAGCTAACTACATGGTTTCTTAATTTAAACGAAAACAATGCGTATGTTAAACATACCCAGGGTTTAAGCCTGTAATAGAAAATACACCTAGTATACACGTTTATGTATATGCTCAGGTTAAACCCTTACAACATTAACTTACTAACTTCAAGATGGAGTATTTAAGTAAACTATTTTGTTTAGATCCAAACCCTAGATACAATAGATAAGCAATAAATTTAAATCAAAATAATAACTAAGCTAGGTTTCATATTTCACTACGGAAATATTTATTGTTAAGACGACATGGCGAGTTTCTTGTAAAAACATTAATTCTTGAATACCAAATCGAGATTATCAACAAGCTGCAGCGCTAGGCTGTAAACCGTTTTAGTATTATCATCTGTGATTTTATCATTCATAGAACAAAGATGTGACAGCCTTGGGGCTTAATTCTTTTCACTATATAATTGTATTTTACAAACTTGAATCTTTACAACAAGAAATATATGGTCTTTGTGAAGACAAAAACGAAGTGATGGCCTTACGACCTCTCTCCAAGAAAAACAAGAAGCTAAGTAAACACCTCAAAAAGGTTGTATTAGCTTGAATCTTACAACAAAGACTATTTTTAACAAACTTGATTGTTACTTAGCAGAAAACCCTAAGGGGTTAACAAAACCCTTTTTACAAACAGGGATAATTGTTGACAGAGGCGCTACAGCCTTCTCTTAAACCAAGTATGGTAAAGGCCTCACGATTGCATTATAGTTCTTAAAATACAAACTGTAAAATCAAGAGGGGATTCAAGTCTGCAAATATAAAATCCTCACGGGTATTTTCTAAAAATTACCAAAACCAATGCTTGAATTAAATAAATGGTATTTAACATCTTTGACAGTGGCCCTACGGGCCTTTACAAAAATAAGCACGACAAAGTAAAGGCCTCACGGTCAAATTACAATCTTTAAAGGCTTCAAAGCCGTATATAAATTTATAAACAAAACCATAAAACCAATTTACAACTAAGTTTATACAACGCAAAGCCCTCATAGGGTCTAAAGAGTGTTACATTCCTCTAGACACAATCGAAGGCTTGTTCCTACTTTCAAAAAACAAAACATTAACCCTGTGACAAAGGAATTCCTATTACAGTACAAATTTTAAGAAACGCTTCACGACTACCAAAGGGACTCATCACTTTTATCAAAGGCCAACACAGAGATGGCATCTAGACCTCCGGCCAACCACAAAGCCAAGAAGGCTGAGGTACAAATCTTACCCAGACTACAACACCCATTCCAGCACGATCCAAGTCGTGGCATAGAACCGCTCTGGTTTCCTCCTGAACATACGAACTTAGGAGTTAAACAATAGTTTAAAAACCATTCTACAAAGAAAGAAAAAATAGTATTGGAAATGCAAAGGAAGTGTTACCTTTCTTGGCGTTTAGAAACCTAACCAAAGTCACCCAACCAACACCAGAACAAGGAATACAAACTTCTCCAGCGACAAACTTCTCCAGCGAACCGATCAATCATGGACAAGTCAAAATAGTATTGAGAGCCGAGAGCTTTGTCTCCTCCATCTCTCTTCACGAACATAAGAGATATGAGGTCGAGTAGCGAGATGTCAAATACAACAAATGGAGAACAACATACCCCAAACAAGACTTCATCAAAAAGACAAACGCTTCTCTCGAGTTGCATTAAACCCCTAGGGTTTTGCACCATGCTTAATGGCCGCCAACTACAGTTTTCAATACGACCACATGACCTGCATGTGAACCAATTTAATTCACGTCCTTTGCATATCGTTTCCACCATCATTGCATCCAAGTTTAAGTCAACCATCGAATCATTATAAAGGCTTTAAAGCACTTTTGCATAGTTTCTCCACGATGGTATATATGGATCATATCATAGCATATAGTATAGTAGGGTGACTATGGTATGACGTTCGATTTAGAACTTGGGCTTATTATAGTTGTTTCCAAACCCGTAGTGTCCTATCCTTTTTCCTAAGATGTTGGATACCTTGTAGTTTTAGGATCGTTTTCCTTTAGCAAGAAAACTTAAAACTTAATCTCGTACACCTACACAAAGAGAAAACATAGGTTCATGCGTTAGCCTTAGAGGCTAAGTAATACTGTGACATTTTCCTTTAATAGCTCTTAGGTAAGACAAAAATCCGAAGAACGAAAACAGTTTTACAACATTGCAACCAACATAGATTTAAAAGCAATTATAGCCACAAGATAGTATCGACCAGAATGCATGACGTTGTGGTAAAGAAAAGAGGCATGCTGATGAAAAACACTAAACATAGTCAAATGAGTCTTAGAGTTTAACTAAAGACATTTTGTTAATTATCTTGACAACACAGAAAGCGTGAAGTTTAAGGTCTCTTGGATTTATTTCCTAGGAATTTATAAGTTACATATAGTAAATAAACTTTTTTAGTTATTTATGAATTTTAAACTTTTTTATTTATTTATGAATTTTAGGGATGTTACATATATAGATATATATTTGGTATAACTATAGAATTGAGTTAAGTGATGATTTGGTGACACTCATATTTGGAATAAGATGGTTAAAAGGTTAAAATTAAAGAGAAGGCAAATTACATTGAACAAAGTAAAAACTAAAAACTAAAAATGTAAATAACATGCACGTAAAAATAAGTCATAAAATGTAAAAAAATATAAATTAAACAAAATAGATAGAAATATAACTTTAGCTGCGCCATTAGTGATTGTAATTAATATTTAAATTCATAAATTAATCTCTAATCACTATTACTATCACAATAACAAGTTATTAAAAAAATATTGGAATAAGAATCACTTAAGAAAGCGTGCTCTCTAATACCCAAGAAGACTCAGATTTCATTTATTTGAAATAAATATTAATGATTATAATCTATATAAATTCATATTAAACTTTATTGACAAATATGAAATTTCATTAAATTTATTATTGCCTCCATAACAGTCACAAACCTTGGCCTAAAGTCATTTATAAATAGCATGTGCATTCTCATCCTTAAACCGTTTCTACATTTATTTTATCTAAAACCATTTCAATATTTATTTTATTGGAAACAAATGACATACTATAATAAAAATTGTGAAGAGAGACAAATCTTGGATATATCTTTATAATTACCTTCTAACATGCTTCTTTCTGATTACAAAGACCTAAACTCCATTGAACTTGAACATGAATCACTGGATTCAGAAAAAGTTAAGATTAAAAATAAGGTTAAGAGTTTGGATTTTTTTCAAATCAATTATTAAATTTATATTTACTTTTATACGACTCTAAGAATATATACCTTTTTCACAATGAAATTGAGACTAGCTTTTACAAGACTTAAAAAAATATGTATCTTTCAAAATGAAATTAAGACCCCTTCAAATTTGATCAATAATTATGTTGGATAAACAAACAGAAATAGTTTGTGCAGCCTGCATTTTGAAACGATAAGCCAAACCCAAAGAGCATCCTTACTGATTCATTCTTTCAGCTCTTTTAATGATGCACATAGAAATATTGAAAAAAATAATGAATATGCAGCTTAAAATCAGAAACAGAGTTCAGATATATTCATAAGAACAAATAATAGTATATAAAAAACATATATATCTAGATTTGTATAATCCATTCAAGGACAAGATTTTTCTTTATAAACCGGCTAATTGGAACAGTAAGCTATCACTATCCCCACCCAAAACCTATAATAACTCTATGTACTTGACCCTTCCCCACCCAAATTCAAAACCTAAAGATATTTCTTTATAAACCGGGTAGTTGGAACAGGTAAGCTATCACTATCCCCACACAAAACCTATAATAACTGTATGTACTTGACCCTTCCCCACCCAAATTCAAAACCTGAAGTCTCAGAATTTTCCATTTAATGTAAAAGCAATCCAAAGACATCCCCACCCAAATTCAAAACCTGAAGATATTTCTTTATAAACCGGGTAGTTGGAACAGGTAAGCTATCACTATCCCCACCCAAAACCTATAATAACTGTATGTACTTGACCCTTCCCCACCCAAATTCAAAACCTGAAGTCTCAGAATTTTCCATTTAATGTAAAAGCAATCCAAAGACATCCCCACCCAAATTCAAAACCTGAAGATATTTCTTTATAAACCGGGTAGTTGGAACAGGTAAGCTATCACTATCCCCACCCAAAACCTATAATAACTGTATGTACTTGACCCTTCCCCACCCAAATTCAAAACCTGAAGTCTCAGAATTTTCCATTTAATGTAAAAGCAATCCAAAGACATCCCCACCCAAATTCAAAACCTGAAGATATTTCTTTATAAACCGGGTAGTTGGAACAGGTAAGCTATCACTATCCCCACCCAAAACCTATAATAACTGTATGTACTTGACCCTTCCCCACCCAAATTCAAAACCTGAAGTCTCAGAATTTTCCATTTAATGTAAAAGCAATCCAAAGACATCCCCACCCAAATTCAAAACCTGAAGATATTTCTTTATAAACCGGGTAGTTGGAACAGGTAAGCTATCACTATCCCCACCCAAAACCTATAATAACTGTATGTACTTGACCCTTCCCCACCCAAATTCAAAACCTGAAGTCTCAGAATTTTCCATTTAATGTAAAAGCA